>RCUC01164770.1:0-44118 GCA_003697995.1 Taxidea taxus jeffersonii
TAATTCTCAATGTATTTTTGATCATCATTGGGAATGAGGAGTAAAAATGAAATTAGTGTATCACTAGAAAATGAACAGATTTACCAATCCTGCTTTTTCATTTATATTGATTAAAGTACTTTTTGATCACCACTTCAAATGTATAGTGAAGATAAGGTGTTTGCATCATCAGAAAATAACTGGACTGACCGATGCTGCTTTTTCATTTATATCTATTAGCGCTCCCATGCTTCTGACCCGAATTGCCCAGGCTTCAGTAATTTGTTTTTCCAGGCTTATAAAGTGCTTTGGGTGTTTTTGATTGAAGTTACTCATTTTTTCATCACTATCATTGATCAAAATCTTCCTACACTTTTCTTTTTCTCCACAGTAACTTAAACATGTATCTTTGTCTTCAACTTTCTGCTTTAACCGTTCTTTCCTTAAAATGTCTTATCTCACCATGTTTGTGCTGGTTTGTTCCAAATGACCCTTACCTGAGGGCTGCTCTCTGTTATGTACTCCTAAGTGATTAAATTCATCAGGTACAGGGCAATGATAGATAGATAAATAGATGATAGATAGATAATGAGTGGATGAAGATACATTTTATATGTTTATATTTATAAATATACAGCTATAAATATATGACATTTATATATATATATATATGTATATAGCTGAATTTTAAATATATAGCTAGAAATGATTGGGTAAATCTTTAGGTTTACCTTATACCAATTCTGGTGTTTAACATTGCTTCTGATGTTTCACAGTAGGTTATGAGGATCCACAGTGTAGGTTTATACAAAGGAAGAGTTGGAGTTTTCCTCCATTTAAACAAGATCTCCTCCAACTCATCTTGGCAAATTAGTTCAAATGTGAAATCCTCAATATCTGGAAATTGCCTTCTAATATCCTCAGCCTTTAAAATGGGATTAACTTTAAATGGAAAGTTGGGGACAAAGGAGTCCTTGGTGACCCCAGAGAAGGCATCTGGAGTAGTGAGAAATAGTAGCTCTATCCTATGCGAATTGACAAGCATACAGTTAGTTTTTCTGGGCGGCATTATGTCAGTTTTTCAACATAATTATCTATAAGGAAATAGAACAGTATTTCTTGAATGCTCAGATTTGCAGGGAAATAACCAGACATAAGGGAGATAATATAGCCAATAAGCAAGGGGATATGAGGCATATTACTATTTTTATATATCAGCAACAAAAACAATGTGTTTTCTGGAAAGCTTTCTAAGACAGAACTCTCTATACCACATGCTGAGTAAATGAGGAAGTTTCACAAATCTTCCTTGAAATACAAGATGCAATATTTTATGAAATAAGAAGGTTGAGCTTGACAATGTTTAATAACACATCTAACTCTAAAGTAATACGATCTTATAATAATATGGGATATAAATTGAGAGCAGAAAAATGTACAAGACATTTTGCTTCATTAGTGTGAACACTTTTTTTTCCTGACCACTATCACTTCTGACACAGGCCCATGCTCTCAAGCAGTGGCTACTCCTAGGATGCGGCGGGATTAAATCTAAACAGTTTAACTACATGTTTAAAAAGATCAGCCTGGTGCCTCTAGAAAAAGTGTCATTGGAGCTTGAAATAAAAACTTGCTTTTTTTTTTTTCATTTTCCTGTCCTACTATTTCCATATGATCAGCTCAAGTGTACACATCAGAGGAAACAGATCAAGGTACTGTTTCTTCCTCCAACATTAACACATCAGTTGGTCTTAGGTAGGTAAATCACTTACCTGGATGTTCATTCTTTTCCTCTCCAAACTGTATATTATTTGGAATAATTCTTTCTCAGACCTAAGTTTTTAAGGATCCATAAATTAATATATAAAATACTTAGAGTTTTTTTATTATTTTTAGGAGAGTAAATAAACCACACAATTACAAAACAGAATTCAATGTGACTTAGCCCATGTTTGATTCATGAAGTTTTGCAATGGAGCGTTTAATGCATTTTGTGATGCTTTAATTTGCATCTCTTTTTCCATAGGACAGCCACTCAAATTCATAAGAGCTTCCTTAAGGTTCATCTTGGTCAAAAATTCCTAGATGATGCAGCAGAGGCTCATAAGATATCTCTGTGAATTCCAGAAAGGTCCATCAAAACTTTGGAAAATTTTTAGGGTACTACTATTCTCTTTATTTTTTAGTCACTTACAGAGTCAAAACTTGTAGATGAGAAGAATCTTATACTTGAAGGCCTATACAAAATTTTGACTCTGCAATAAGCAAACCAAGGACGGCTTCTGTTTTCTCTCCTGTGTTTTCAGCAGCAACAACTATAACAAACGTCCAGCGACTCATACAGTTATTTCTGTAAATTACTGAATCAGTAACATAGATGCTATGAACAGTATTGTTTGAAAATCCAATTAAATTAACAGCAAGTATTCCAAAATTTAAGAGCATGGATGAATGTTCATTTGACATGTCCTATGCAGGGTTGTAGCACATCATGGTTTTTGCGAGGCCAACACAGACCAAACCGACAGCTATATCACGAAGCTCAATGATAACCTTGCTGGGAGAGGAATGTCACTGCCCTCAAGAAGGGTCGCCTGGAGAGCTCAGTCAGTTAAGCACTGGACTCCTGATTTCAGCTCTGCTCATGATCTCGGGGTGGTAGGATCAAGCCCCACCTTAGGCTCTGTCCTCAGCACAGAATCTGCTTGTCCCTCTTCCCCTGCTCCCCACGCCCCCTCTTGCTCTCTCTCCTCTCTCAAATAAATAATAAAAATAAATAAAATCTTTAAAAACTAGTTTCTGTTTTGTTCTCCCTCTTTGGTCATTGAGCTCTAACATGATTTTGGTACCTCATGAAATACTCTTAAATACTGAAATATTTAATGTATATAACAAATTCAAAATTTTTAAATATTTTATTTATTTAGGGGTACCTGGATGGCTCAGTGGGTTAAGCCTCTGCCTTCAGCTCAGGTCATGATCTCAGGGTCCTGGGATCGAGATTCCTCTGCTCAGCAGGAAACCTGCTTTCCCCTCTCTCTCTCTGCCAGACTCTCTGACTACCTGTGATCTCCCTCTCCCTCTCTCTCTCTCTGTCAAAAAGTAAATAAAATATTTTTAAATATTTTATTTATTTATAATATTTATATATGTATATATTAATATTTAAATATTTAATATTATATATTTAATATTATATTTAAATATTTATATATTTATAAATAATATTTAATTTTAAATATTAATTTAAATATTTAAATATTATGAATAATATTTAAATATTAAATATATATTTATGTATGAATATTATATATAAATATTTTATATATAATAATAAAAATATTTAAAAATTTAAAAAAATATTTTATTTATTTATTTGACAGAGAGAGAGAGAGCACAAGTGGGGAGGAAAAGCAGACAGAGATGGAGAAGCAGACTCCCTACTGAGCAGAGAGCCCATGTGGGGCTCGATCTCAGGAGCCTGAGACCATGACCTGAGCCAAAGGCAGATGCTTAACTGACTGAGCCACTCAGGTGCCCCAAAAATTCAAATTTTACATACAGAATGAATTTTATTTATAAAGAAAGATTTTTTTAACTTAACATGGAAAGCTATTATATTATAGGTATTTTAGACATTAAATTTACCTTAACATGAGTACAATTGATTTTACCATGTATGGCTCTTACATATTACCAAGGTGCCAGGACCCTTGTTTTTCACACCTGACTAAATGCTCTATTTTGCCTATCCCTGTCTATTTTTTCTCCGTCTACTTTTTTCTTCCGCTCCTTCCATATACTTTCCATCACTACTTTTCCAAGTTACATTTAGGGGATGCTAAAAATGACATATGTCTTCTCCGCCCATTTCATAAACTATTGAGAAATAAATGTCAAAGTGTGATAGAAGGATTTCCAGTTAAAAATCTAGATAATGGTAGAGAAACTTTTCTTAAATTATATATATATATATATACACATATGTATATGTATACATATATACATATACATGTATGTATATATACATATGTATATACACACGTATATGTATATATATGTCTTATATATGTGCATATATACGTATGTGTGTGTGTGTGTGTGTGTGTGTGTGTGTATATATACATATTTTTTTTTTCTTTCACAGAATCAAGCAACAATAAAATCTGGGCAAAATAAAGACCAACAAATATGCAAATTTGTTTGAAGCCATCAGAAAGATACTGAGGAAGCCCCGACTTGAGGAGACAGAATCCTGAAAAGAGAGAAGCTTGTTGAGGTGAGCCTAAAACTACTTTCCCATCACAGGATAATTCTTAAGTGGCAAGAGGTAAGAGGCTAAGAAGATAGAGCAGAGAATGGCAGCTGAGGTGGGGTACTTTAAGTCTAACTTTAGGCAGCCTCAAGGGGCTCAGTCTCAACAGAGACTCTGAATATATCATGTCTCACAGAATATATCATGCCATCCCCTTGTATATCAATATTAATGGCCTACGAAACTTTAGTTGAGTTTCAGATCTTCTCCTTTATGCTTGCTGCTTCTAAGGCCACCAATGAACCAATTCTTTTGACTCCCTCCCTCCGACCCACATACACCTGGACACTCTCAAATAAAACCTCAAAGTAGTTATAAAATTGAATAAATGTCAAAACCTTAAGCTTATTTTCTTTTAGTTTTCTAATTTATGAGTTATAAGAGATATTTTGCCACACTCTTCTCGACTTGGTTCAGATTACAATCAACTGAAAGTAAAAAGAAAATACTGTTCATGTATTCTTGTTTTTATTAATATATTTAATGCAAGAGAATTTACTTTTATGTAAATATAAACCTTTTTCTCATATGTAGATTCTATGTGTTTAAGTCTCCTTCTTAAATATGAAAAGGTTTTGCTATATCTTCCAAGAGAAGTCTTTTGAATCTCATCACTGCTAACTGCGGAATTCAGGCCAGTTTAGTATTTATTTATAGTGACTAATTTGTCAACTCGTACAGATAATGTCAGTCAAAATTACTGAGAAATAGCAAAACTAAGTTCCAGCAGCCAGAAACTGTTTGTTAAAAAGCCTAGGCTTCTTACAGGCACATTCTTATGTATTACGGCTTTAGCACATATTCTTGTATTGAACAATTCAATAATAAATGTAAGTTTTGTAATGGAAGCTTTCACTTAGTTATTATTTTTCAAGTTTTTTTATGTAAATAATATAATTATCTTCCATATTGTATGAAATTTCTCTTAAATCCTAGCTTACATACTACCAGAGGAGCAAATGAAAAAGAAATAGAGTATTAAAAGTTATATTTACATTTATTTTCACCAAAAATGCTAAGTTTAGATTTGCTAATATTTAATGTATAAATTAATATCAGAGTTATCTTAGTCAAATATTACATGCTAAACAGAGTAAAACCAAAATATCTGAGAAAGTCATAACTGCTAAAGGACTGTCAGAGACAATAATTACACTTGGAATTAATTAAAGTTTGAAAAAGACCAAGAACTTAAAATAAAACCAGGTATAATTTTCAAAATTTTGAGGATTTTTTTCTCACTTGATTGGCCTTTGCAAAGACTAGGTTCATAGTTTGTGCATACATACATAAATATCTGCATTACAATTTCTGTTTTTAGAAATGGGATGAAACCAGAGAAATCTGTGGAGCGTCTGATTAGTGGTTCACACAATTAATTGGATGGCTAGTAGATTGGAATTTAGTCATTTCAGGAATTAAATCCTGTGGGGCACAGCTGCCAAAAGTGTCCTATATTTCACAGATTAGACAATGTTTAATTAATAGATTAAAGGTAAGCCAAGCAAATCATAAGCAGTACTCAGATTTATATTTTGACTAGTCAGATATAATGTATAGCAGAAACCTATTATGCTTACTTAACAGGTAATCACTCAATTTCAAGCTAAAAAGCATTTGTCGGTTTTGGTCATAAATCATTCTATTTGAGTCACCATCAATTTGGTTTTATATCCACTATTTATTTAGTTCATTATGTAATACCATTCATGATACATAATAGAGGCCATTATTTTGTGCAAAAGTATTCTGCCATGGGTTTTTGGAATATTTATTCAAGAATATCTTCTAAATGAAAATTATAGACATTATATTTATGGATATTTGACAAGTAACATGTACAATATTATGCCCCTTTCCTGACTTAGCCAACAGATGATTCCTTTCTAACAGGCAAGTTCTATGGTTCCATATGCTTGCATCCTATTTATGGGAGAATACTGAGAAGTTCCGAAGATGAAAATTACATTGTAGAAGGAACCATATATTGTATCCCCAGTCTAATGACTGGGAAATGTGTCACTGTCAAATCTTCACACTGGCCAAAACTTGCTGTACCCCACAATGAGTCAGCTCTGTTACTTACACTTAAGGATAGTGACCAAACACAGTCTGTAAAAAGCCTTAAAATGGGAGGTTTAATGGGGTGCCTGGGTGGCTCAGGTGTTTAAGCATCTGGCTTTGGCTCAGGTCATGATCCCAGGCTCCTGGGATCGAGCCCTGCAGTGGGCTCCCTGCTCAGCAGAGAGCCTGCTATTTTCCCTTCCCTCCACTGCTCCCTCTGCTTGTTCTTGTTCTCTCCTTCTCTGTGTGTGTGTGTCAAATAAATAAATTCTTTTAAATAATCAAATATTTTTTAAATGGGAGGGTTAGTGTTAAAAGCCACAATCTCAATCAAAACCATACTAATACTCATCATCTTTCTTCTCCACTATCCTTTTTAGATTTCCCTTACCTTTAGCCAACACTCCCACAGGTCTACATCTCTTTCTGGGAGGTGTCAACAAAACTTTATCAGTGATAATGTGAATCCTCATTTACCTTGCCCTTATCAGGATATAGCTGATGTAATAACCTATGTATCTTTATTATCACATTTAGAAGCACCAAGAGTTCCCTGCATGAATCTTTTGACTTTCAAACACATTCTTCTTGAATCCCATTATGTCACAAGAACACTGGTTTCTCATGATGATAATGGTCGATTTTCCCCACCCCACTATAGTAAGTCCTTTTTTGCTTGCTTGTTTATTAGTATGAGGAGCCCAAAATTGCAAGATGAAAATTG
The DNA here is from genome assembly GCA_003697995.1 of Taxidea taxus jeffersonii. NCBI lineage: Eukaryota > Metazoa > Chordata > Mammalia > Carnivora > Mustelidae > Taxidea > Taxidea taxus. The sequence continues at coordinate 7,083 of RCUC01164770.1, forward strand.
TAGCTCTAAGTTCATCAGAATTTTACTGAGGCCCTGATGAAATTGCACTCCCTTGAAGATGAGAATTTTAATTCTTTAAAGACCAAAATTCTGGAGATGAGAATTACAAAAATAGCAGAGTTCCAAGTGGGTCACTTAGCTAAACAAGAACAAGTTCCATTCCCCCTTCCACCCTTGTTTCCTAGACTCATTTAATATGTCAGGAACACAGCACATTCAATATTGGTTCAAAGTATCTAAGAATATGTTAAATAACAGGACATCAACCTTGCAAAATATCATTCTCAAAATAGTGCCTAAGTGTGTTTTTAAAAAGATACTTCCATTCTTTCAGGACAGCAGCTGTCAATGATATAATATATGATAGAACCCAAGGATCCCATAATCATATGCTCATTTTCAAGCTCTCTTTACTTGAAAAGCATCCTTTGGTCCAATACAATTCTAGCAGGAGCCCATGTAAGTAAATAAAAAAAAAACTCTGAAAGTGTTAGGATAGAGATGCCAAATAGCACTGAAGGCAGAAGTAACAAAGCCACAGCCAGAATACAATCCAAATCTCAGGGCTGATAAATCACTGTTCCCTCCATGTAAGAAGAACTTAGGCAATCAATTTATCACTGAGTGGTACCATATCAAAAGCCCAACATCAAGGTGCCTGAGTAGCTCAGATGATTAAGCATCCAACTTTGGCTCAGGTCATGATCCCAGCATCTTCGGATTGAGCCACGTGTCGGGATCCCTGCTCAGTGGGAGTCTGCTTCTCCCTTCCTCTCCCCTCTGCTCATGCTCTCTTGCTCTCTCTCTGCCTCTCAAATGAATAGACAAAATCTTTAAAAAGTAAAAATAAAAAACTCAACATCAGTCAGGCAGTCAGCAAGGGCAGAGGCAAACAAGTCTCAATAACAGGGGTCCCAAGTTATTGGGCTCACGCCTAGACTCTACTTAACCTCTGTCACTATGTGTACTCCTCTCGTGGCTCCATTGCACAAATACTGGGATGGCCTAGGACAGAGCCTGTCTTCTTCACCGACTCATGAAGTATCTCTGTTAATTGAGGTTTTAATATGAGACCAAAACAAAAACAAAAACTGCACATGTGCTCACTCCTATCCATCAATATGCTTCTCCAGAGCTCTTAGTCTCTGATCTTTGTTGCTCCTTCCAGACTTCTGACCAAGAACCCAATTTGCCACTCAAGATTTTGAGTATAGCTTTACCTCTAGTAACTTCTCTCATGATATTAAGGTGATACAAACATGTATACTACTCACAGTTTAGACTGTTGAGATGACTCCCCTACTACCCTTACAGCTATACATGAATGCAGCTGTGGCTCACTGGCAGTCCATTTTCAGCCTGCACCAACATATTGATCTGTGAACCAGATACTAGTTTTCTTCCAAACTTAGCTTCGGGGAATATTCTCCCTTACCCACAAGATACAGGTATGGACAGAGAATAAGGCTTTGTTGAAACAGAAAATGATTATCGGTTCCTAAAACTTAATTGTATCTATGGACTAAACTGCAATCAGGTTCTGAGTAACTCATTCCCATACTATGTCAGTGCTGCTCCTGCTCAACTTTGTGACTCAGTAGATCTAATAATACCCATCCCTTGATGGATAGGACCACTCATAGAGCCTTACTGTCCCGTGATTCGTCACTCAGTCTCTACTAGAGTCTAATGCAAGTTTAGAAGCTACTTTTGACAATAATTCTCTGTTGCAAAAGACACTGCCTTACTCTAGAATCTGAAAGGTCTATTATGTCTGTGAGAGTCTAAATAGTCTACATGACTATTTTGTTTAAAGATTCCAAGAGATTCCAAAGCATTGTTTCTACTGGATCATATGGCCTGAGCAGGAAAGAAACAGGAAGGACACAAAAACTTGATATGCAGAACTGTCTACTGCAGCTGCATGTGAGCTCAGAAGACTGAGCGGATATGGAACGAGTCATCAACAACCAGCATTTATCTATGTATGCATTGTTCTAGCATTTGTCTATGTGTGTATTGATTTATTGAGCAAATGTTTCTTCTCCCTACATAAAATACAGCCAAATAAAATGTAATTTGAATGAAATGTAGACAATAGGGAAAAAGAAAAAAAAAATAGCAGCAGGAGAAGGCCAGACACACAACAAAATATTAGCAAACTGAATCCAACAACATACAAGAGAAATTTTGTGCATAAAAATCACACTGTGAAGTTTGCTGCATTGAAAATCTATAGAACTTCTGAGACAATACTGAGACAACAGAGCACATTTTATGGCTCTCCTCTGTAAAACAAAGCTTATCTTCAGTAATACTGGTCTAGTGAAACATTTCTTACCATTCATTATATAATCAAAAAATAAAAGAAGAAAAGAGGGAAAGGTAGAAATTTAAAGATAATAAAAAGCTATTAGAAGGCTGTGAAAAACAAAAAGAAGAGCAAGCACAAAAGCTGATCCTTTGCAAAGACATATAAAATTCATAAAACACTAGCCAGGTTACCCACGAAAAAGAAAAGAAGACAAAATTGCCAATATCAGAAATGAAAGAGGAGTCATGATTACTTAGCCTATAGACAACTAAGGAATACTATAAATAACTCGATGACCACAAATTTTATCATTTATATGAAATAGGCCAATTCCTTGAAAGACAAAACTAGCAAAACTCAAAGGAAAAAGTACATAACCTGATTGCACTATACCTATTAAGGAAATTCAATCAATAATTAATAACCTTCAAAAAAATAAAGTACCAGGCCTAGATGCTTTCATTGTTGAATTTTACCAAATATCTGAGGGGAAAATAATACCAATCTCCACAATCTTTTCCAGAAAATAGAAGCAAAGAGACCACTTTATAATTCATTCTTTGAGACCAGCATTACCCTAATACAAACCAGAATATGTCTTAAAAATAGACAAAAAAATCTTCAACAAAATATTAGCAAACTGAATCCAACAACATACAAGAGGAATTATATATCAAGAACAACAAAGATTTATTCCACATATGCAAATCAAGTTCAACCTTTAGAAATCAATCCATGTAATTCATCATAGCAACAGAGTAAAGAAGAAAAAAAATCATATAATCATATCAATTCGTGCATAAAAATCATTGATAAACCCAGTACTCATTCATGATAAGAACTCTTAAGAAAGTAGAAAAAGAGGAATTTCCTCAATTTGATAAAAAAGAAAATCTAGAAAAAACAAATAGCTAACATCATACTTAATGGGCAGAGATTAGATGCTTTCCCACTAAGATCCTTACAAAGTGGGAAAGTCAAGGATGTCTTATTTTGCCACTCCTATTCAACACTGTACTACAAGACAAAGCTAAGTGCAATGAGATAGTTTGAAAGCTAAACTTAGTCTTACCATATGATCCAGCAATCATGTTCCAAATTGCACACACACGGGCAAGTGCGTGCGCACACACACACACACACACAAATATTTACATATTTACTTTCTCAATTCAGAAGAGCTAGAAGTAATGGCAGACCAGTGGCAACAACTATACCTAATATTCTCAATAAAAGGAACCAAGATTCCTTGGGAAGATGCCTCTTTGTAGGACTTTGGCAGGAAACACACAAGATGTTCTTAAAGCATCTTACAGTGCCAGAAAGGAGACAAGTACTAAAACAAACAAATGAACAAACAGAAACACCAAAAGAACAAAAACAATATTGGAACCATATCGAAGGAATGCAGGAGTCAAATGAAAGAGCTACTAATGCCCACCCCTGGAACAATTTAAGCAACAGAATAAATAAAGTGGCATTGGATTATAACACCAAGTATAAAATAATAAATACCCAATATGAATATTGATATCTTATATATCCATATTAATAAAAATTACTGAAAATATGCATAAAGAGATCAATGTCCTATATAGATAAATTTCAGATAATTTATGCAGACATTCAAAAATGGAAAGAAAAACTCCCCACATCTTAGGTGTGGAGTGGCACAGTGACCTCCTTTCCAAGTGTCCAGTACAGAAAAGGCTAGAGGAGACAGTATCTGTACAGTGGAAAAACTTAAGAACCATGACCTCAGCCAGGTGATCAAGGTCAACACCCACAGTGATAAGCAATGTTGACAGTATATACCCTTGATATGATGTGAGGAAAATAGCAATTTACCTGTCTTTCCCCACAAACCTTTAAGTATAGCCTAATAAGAAGAAACACATTAGATAAATGCCAGCTGAAGGATGTTCTAAACTATCTCACCAGTACACAAAACTGTTAAGGTCATCAAAAACAAGCGTCTAAGAAAGTGCCGCAGCCATGAGGAGCCTAAGGAGACATGACAATTAAATGTAATGCATTATCCTGAAGGGATTCTTTGAATAGAAAAAGGATATTAGATAAAAACTAGAGAAATCTGAATAGAGAATGGATTGTAGTTAAAAACAATGTATCAATACTAGTTCATTAATTGTGACAAATGTACCATACTAATATAAGCTGCTCATAATAGGCGAAGCAAGGCATGAAGTCTATGTAAATCTTTTTTACTAGTTTCACAATCCTCTAAATCCATAACTAGTCTAAAATAGAAAGTGTAAAAAATCAAATATATTAGTTCAAAGATGAAAAGGCACAATACCAGAATATAAGTAAAATAATTCAAAATCCATTAAAGATAAGCTAATATTTCAGAATGAGGGATAAAACAAGATATTAAGGATGAATAAAGACATAACTGATCTATATGCAATATGAGGTAAAAACTTGAACATCAAAAGCCACAAGATAAAAATGAAAACATAATAGAAACTCTGGAAAGACAGGATCTGTGTGGGAAGCTAAGAAATGATTGCTAAAGCTTAATGAGGGAAAGGCTGCACTTAAGGAGAAATAGAAAATGACACAGAGGGTTGGAGGAGTAGAGAAGGGAACAAAATCCTTGCAGAAACAAACCACATTTTCCAGTGACATCAGTTGTTTATAAAAAGACTGCTGCGCATCATTGTCCTGGATATGACATCCATCCTGCCTAAGAACCTTACAACAAAGCACGTGTTCTATATTTTTCGCTCTGCCTTTCCTTTATGCCTGTTCTCAAATCTCTAGAAATGAGCTACGCTTTCAAAGTCCTTTGCTTCTATACTTCAGATATAAGTTGAATGCTAACAAGGGGTTGTAAGTATCCAAAGGAGTTCTGCATTTGCTTGTACTGTTAAAATCAAAAGTAAACTTTAAAAAGGAAAGGAAATTTAAAAAAAAATTGAAGTGTGAATATAGACTTCAAGGTTTAGATTAGGGGGTTGCCTGGGTGGCTCAATCGGTTAAGCTTAGAATTCTCAGTTTGAGCTCAGGTCGTGAAATCAAGCCCCACTTCAGGGTCTGCAGAGCACGGAGCCTGCTTAAAATTCTCTCTCTCTCCATACACCTGGGCGGTACAGTTGGTTACGCATCTGACTCTTGGTTTCGGCTCAGGTCGCAATCTGAGTCAGGAGATAAAGCCAGTATTCCACTCTGTGCTCAGCTCCCAGTCTACCTAGAACTCATTCTCCTCTTCCTTCTGCCCATCCCCCCCACATTCTCTCTCTCTCTCTCTCTCTCTCTCTCTCTCTCAAATAAATAAATAAAATCTTTTTAAAAATAAATAAAAATAAAAACAAAAACATTTTAAAAAGTTTGGATTTGGCATTTCTTGAAAACAAGATTGTCTGAAAAATTAGGTGACTATATAATTTTCAATCATAGATGTTATATACCATCTTGGAGAAAATTAACTAGAAACATTACAGGTATACATATTTTTAGTTGAAAAAATTATTCTAAATGAATATGTATCAGTTCGTACACATTTATGCATGGTCTTCTTATAATAAAAATATTCAGGGTTGGGTTGCCTGAATATTAAGTGTCTGCCTTTGGCTCAGCTCATGATCCCCGCATCCTTGGATTGAGCCGGGCATTGCTTCTCCCTCTCCTACTCCCCCTGCTTCTGTGTTCCCTCTCTCGTTGTGTCTCTCTCTGTCAAATAAATAAATAAAATCTCAAAAAAAAAAAAAATGGTAACAACTCAAAACATTGACAACTCCAAATGCTGGTGAAGATGTAGATCAACAGCAATGCTCTTGTATAAAAATGTGGTCAGTGAAATTCTTTGTTTAGAGAGAGGAAACTAAATATTTTATATAAATGTGAAAATATTTTAAAATAAATGTTTGAAATGTTTCTTATAAAGGAGTTCAATTTTACAGTGAATAATTGAAATTTCTGAAAGCAAATTATTCATTTGTGCATATTTCAAAAAGCTTATTAATATTGTCATTTGACCAAATTAAATGCAAATGTTTCTCACATACTCCATTTTTGCATTAATATTGACTACTTTTCACATTTGAAGTAGAACTTATGACTGAGAATAATTTATTTGGGAAATAAAGTACATTCAGATTTGGAAAGAAGTACATTAGACATTTCCCCACATAGCTACATTAAAGTTTGTAATAATTGACTATCACAAATAATAGGTAAAATTTCGTCTTGAAGTCAATGTTTTTTATTATTGAACGCATTTAAAAGAACTGTAGTTTTTTGCTTTTTTTTTTTTTAAGATTTTCTTTATTTATTTGACAGAGACACAGTGAGAGAGGGAACACAAGCAGGGGGGAGTGAGAGAGGGAAAAGCAGGCTTCCTGCTGAGCAGGGAGCCCAATGTGGGGCTCCATCCCAGGACCCTAGGATCATTACCTGAGCTGAAGGCAGACGCTTGAGGACTGAGCCACGCAGGTGCCAAGAACTGTAGTTTTCTACAGACACCTTATAATTTCTTTTACTACCACGTACATAGTGAATTTTCTCACTTTTAACCAGATTCTATTTTAATCTGATGGCAGATTAAAGAATGTGCTAAGTCACAAAGTTGTATTATTTTGGACCTGTAAGAAAGACTCCAGTGTTCATATAAATAAATGTATCCTTGTACAGAAAAAAATAAGTTCAATTCAACAAAGATAGCTATTAGCAGAATGAGAATGAGACATCGATATGAGTTATCTTCTGATTACATCAAAGGAGATGCACATCTATGTGTCATATGTCAGATGAATAATCCAGCTTACAAAGATATACACTCCACTAGAATTTTTAAATGACCACAAAAAAAATCTGTTTATAACTTATATTAGAAACACACTCTTATGTTTCTTGATGGTTTTCTAATATATCATACAAAAAGGAAGGACAATTATTGCCTGTTTATCTCACTAGTTGGCACATATCCTAGGTCCTTCAAGCACAAAGAGTGAGAATTTCACTGACCACACGTTTTATCCAAAAATGTAAAACATTACGTGGGCACACATACAGACATGCACAAGTACATATAATGTACACCAACTACATCAATGTGTTGAGGTGCCATTTTTATAGAAGTAGATAAGAAAGATGCACAGAAAATAAAGAAATATGTGGATAGAAATGATTAAATGTTGATTAAAAGACAAGGTGTGGTTTTAAGCTCCTTTCTCTTTCTTCCCTTAAACTCATCTATATTTTTTTAACTTTTCTACAATAAACATGTTTGTCTAGTGAAACTTTTTAAAAATGAAAATTAATAAAAAATGAAGTCATATTTCTAAGCATAACATTTTTTTCTTTATGAAAGCAAATTTAAATCACATGTTTTTTCAAAAGTTAAGTGTAATAGGTAATGGTGTACCTTAAATTTGTTTCAGAATAATAGAAAAAAAGCAAAGAATTATTGATAACTAGGTTTCAATTTTTAATGTTTAATTTGTCAAACTCTAAAATTATCAAAGCATAGTTCATTCCAAAATGCTTATTTAAAATTTCTGTGACATATATTTATACATATCAACATTTAAACATATATATTTAATTCCAGAGTAGTTAACATGCAGTGTAATATTAGTCTCAGGTGTACAATATGGTGATTCAACAAAGCATACCCTGTGATCATCGTGACAGGTGTTCTCCTTAACTCCCATCACCTGCTTCCCCCATCCCTCCACCCACCTCCCCTCTGTTTTTCAATATTTTTCTATAATTCTTTTACTAGCAGTTAAAAGAAAAACTATTCCCCAAAGGACAACTTATCACATGATTATATTTTCTGTTTATTTAGAACCTTTCCAACTCCAAACGCTTTGAAGATCAGTTTACAAAATTCCTTGAACAAGAAAATATTTTATCATGTGGAGATAAAGGGTAAGTTACATTTTTCTTGCTGAGACTCTATACTTCTTTTAGTTTTATCCCAAAACAATCACTGCCCACTAATAAAATGACCCGAATTGGGATTTAGAGGAAAAATTAACAAAATTAAGCAAAGCAAGAAACAGTGTCAATAACAACAATAACAAAAAGAAAGTGGAGAAATGAAAGAGTGAGAAAAAATAAGGAGGACCTCATAGGAGGGTTAAATGTATAGCAAAATAGTACCTACACAGAGGACACGGAGGGCAAAAATTCAATGGTAAGCGTATAGAAATGGCTATTTACCATTTTCGTGCCTCAAATGTCTGATCAAGTAAGCTTCTCATTTGTCATGGTATATTAAAATTAAAGGAAAAAATTTTGATCATAATTTTTGGTTTTATTCCATTTGACTTTCATTCCATTATTGAGCCTGTCTGAGCCACATTTTCCTTCAGTGTAGAATGAGATACAAAAAAAAAAAGTCCATTCTGAAGGCTTGTCACAAGGATCACTTTAACTTAGTATCTGAGACCACTGAGGGCAAGTACTCTGTCCTATTTATGCTGGTCTGTTCCCTGTACCTAGCCTGGAACTCGTGCATAGTACATAATTGAGAAATACCCATTTCTTTCTACATAAATAGAGTTTTCCTAAGCAGATCCTTGATTTGCAGGCATTTTAGAGTGAAAAAATTTTAGTATCCTACAGACAGGAGTTTGAGTTCCAGCTATATACTTCCAAGTTATATACATTAAGCACATAATTTGATTCTCATTTTCATCATTTATCAGATAAAAAACTTGAAAGAAGAAATAACAAAACAGAGACAAAAGACCTTTCTACCCACAGTATTATTGGAAATACGTATAATGTTAATTGCATGCCTGGCTTTTCTTTTTTTACTTGATCAAGTCAGATTTTGCTATGCACACTTTTCAGTCTGATTACCATGCTGACCAGTTTCCAGAGGAAAAGCCCCCCGTTCCCTCCCCTGGCAGAGACAGAAGGTACTTAAAACAAGGGACCAGGGCTAACACACAACTTAACGCCTCTCGACGTCCTCTCCTGGCTTATGCAACAGGCTGTAGACTCAAAGTCAGAAAAAGCAAAGCCTGTTGTTTAAGGAAAAGTAAAATAGCAACAACAAAACTGTCCATTTCCTCCTACAGGAGCTATATTATGGGCTGTAGCTGTGCTCTCCAACTAAAATTAGTCTTGGTGGAGATTTTTGCACCTTTAAAAAAATGCACCTCAAAAAAATGGCTTTCTGCCGCCTCCACCCTAAATTCCTTGATGCGGAACAGGAGTTTATAAGTTTAATTTCTTGTCTCTGGTTTCTCCATTGCTTATGACAAATCTGCATCAGTGTTCCAAACAGCCCTCCTAAAATACTGGAAAACAGGGACTCATTGAGTTACTCGGCAATGTTAGTTTAATCAAATCGAAGTCTCCTCATTCTTTCCTTCTCATTTGACCAAGTCTGTCCTGCTGGGAACAAAGCGAACAGGGCGTTCAGGCTTGGGAGTGGCACGTATTTAGAAACCTTGAAATGGGTCGCTGGCTATCTGTAAGGGATTGAAAGGTGTATTTACAAGTGGGGTTTCCTTTTCCTTTTAATTTTATAGCTTTTTTGCCTTTGCGTATTTGATCTGAAGGGAAGATACAGGCATCCTCCTAATGTCCCTGCCTGGGGAATTAAGTAGAGTAGGGAGGATGAATGCTGAGTGGTTCCGCAATCCAGGGCAGAGAGAAAACAGAGACAATGTGATAAAGAAAAGAGGTCAGGCACGGAATGCCCTAACCCAAGGGCTTTGTAATCGTTTAGTCCATTATCTGCATGGCAAGGATGTGAGATATTTAGAGATATTTATCTAAGAAAGGAGGAAATAAAGCCACAAAACAAGGTGAATTAATGTAAGAAAATATTATGTTAAATGCATTCTCAGAATAGGAAAGCAAATTAAAATAAATAAGTAAAATATATGTATATGTAAGAAAATTAGATTTTATAAAATTTCAGAATAAGCGAATTACCAGAAGCATATTAGTAGGCATGATGTTTCCACTCTTATTATCATGACCACATTATGGCCATAAAGTGAAAGAAAATAGGACCTACTATTATTAACATGTCCTTCTCACAATGAATTTTATAGTACTATCTTTTTTTTAGTGGTAATCTTTCTTTTTTTCCAGATGAGATGAATATTTTGCTTGTTTCCTGTGCTTCAGATAAAAGGAAATGATAGCACATTCCCTACTAAGTGACAACGTTAGCCCTGCATTTACGGGCTTTCAACCTCAAACTATACAGAACGTACTGACGTAGAAATCATAACAGTCTTTCATAAGAAACACAGATTTCTTAGGTAAGAAAGAAATTAAGATTAATGAGGCAATAATGTCTGGTTTAGTGTGTAGAAAACAGTTCTCTGTGGGCATTGTCTGTCTCATTTTTATAGTTTATATATGGCCTGATTTTGAGAATAACTATTACTTACCATAGAATCATTTTCAACACAAGCTGTCATTGTCACCTACACATCACTGGTAGCCTATTACCATGCTTTGCTTTTTTTTACTCAAATAAATGAACCTAATATTTATATAATTCTGCTTTCTTCCTCTGGTTTAGTCTTAAATCAAGAGAAGTAAATACAAATGTACTCAAAGGAAGAAAAAAAAAACATAGTAGATATATAGGCATTTTAAATTCTACCCAATCTCAGTTTGGTTTTTTTTAAAAGATTTTATTTATTTATTTGACAGAGAGAGATCACAAGCAGTCAGAGAGGCAGGCAGAGAGAGGAGGGGAAGCAGGCTCCCTGCCGAGCAGAGAGCCCGATGTGGGGCTCAATCCCAGGACCCTGAGATCATGACCTGAGCCGAAGGCAGAGGCTTAACCCCCTGAGCCACCCAGGCGCCCCCAATCTCAGGTTTAAAATGTTACTTGGAACAATCCAATTCTAGATAATATTATGGGAAAATAATATAAGAAACAATGGTTTTCCTAGAATACAGCTATGTAATCATGGCTTGGTCATTCTTAGATGCATTGTTGAGGTGTTTTACTTTTAAAAAATTGAAACAAGTGGGGTAAAATGCATTAAATGTTAGTGCACTGGAGGAAAGAAAGAGAATGGAGGAGACAGTCATTCTCAACAAAAATGTCAAAACTGAGAATATATGCAAGGTGGGGATTTTGCTCAAATATGAATCAATTTCACTTCCGTATGTCCTTTGGCCTTACTAAATGAATGTGTTCTCAGAACTCCAGGGGCTGATATCATGCTTTCATAATTTTTTTTTTCCCCTTAGATGGCTGTAGTAGATTTGAATGAATCATTTCAAAACGAACTAGCATTATATTAAAAAAAGTATAATGAGTACAGGAGTCAAAGTGATGACTCTTCTTACCCTTACAGAAGAGAGCCCTTAAACTTATAGGGTGGTAGGATGATACTGCTTTTCTTGGAAAAGTGAACTAAAAGAGTGAAAATGCATTTTTATTTTTATTTTTTTTTTATTTGTGCAGTGGTAGTAGTAGAAGAGACCACAAGTGGCTGCCGTTTCCGTTTTCAGCCCCTCAAATGTTTATTCATATGTAATTATATAATGTGTGTGTGTGTGTGTGTGTGTGTGTGTAAAACTGTCTTGTTGATTTACACCACACCATCCCTTCCAGTCTCTTTCACAGGTATAAAGGGTAATGAATGTACAAGTGCTATTATAGTCTTCCTTTCTTTCTACTTTGGGAAAGTCATCTAACCCTTGTGTGTGTGTGTGTGTGTGTGTGTGTGTGTGTGTGTATTTTATTAAATTATGTGAAGAAATTAGAGAAATGATCAAGGGCATGTCTTCTACAGAAATATTACCATTCATGTTATTTGCTCTCAGTTCACAATTCAAATAGATTACTAAAGTTTGAGCACAATGTAATCATTATTGTACGTCTAAACTGTTATGTCACCATTTCTCCCCTTACTACTAAAGTAACTTCTTCCCTTCCCAGGCTAATGTCTCTCCTCAAAGTTTCATGAAAACCCATGCATATTTCCTCTTTTGTACATTTTCTACTCTATTTACTATGTAATTCACTTTCGGTTTCTTTCCTTTAAGAACTCAAATAAGTCTAACTCTCTTAAACATTCTATTGATAAACCCAGGATTAATGCTGAACTCCCACAGGTCACTTATGGGACATGTTATTCACACTGTTTTGCATTTTTCTCTTTTTGTGAACATGTCTTATGTCCACCAAATTTGTTTGAACATGCCTTAGGGGTAGACAACATGTCTTCAACAAGTTACCTACTGAGTCAGAAGATGCTTGAATTTAAACTTGGCTCTGCTACTTATTAGTGAGAGAGACAACAGTTAAATTCTCTTAGCTTCAGTTTTCCCACAGGCAAAATGCAAACAATGAAACCCACCTCAGGACATTACAGTGAGAATAGAATAACTCATGTAAATAGCAAAGCCCATTTGTGGCTTGTAGAAAGTTACCGACACACAGAAGTTCCCTTCCCCTCCTTACATAACCAAGGAGCGCCTAGCAGAGTGATTTCTACATAAACATGTTTAAAAACTCTTGGTAACAACTGTAATACTGATGTTCTCATATTAGACTGATATTTTATGTTCACTGTTTTGCTCACCTATCTTAAGAAACACAGTATAGCTGGGGTGTCTACATGACTCAATGGAGAAAGATCTGTTCAGGTCATGATCCTGGGGTCCTGGCATCTAGCCCTGCATTGAGCCCCCATCCAGCCCCTCATCTAGCTCCCTGCTCAATGGGGATCTGCTTCCCCCTCTCCTGACCCCTGCTTGTGATCAAGTAATTAAAGCTAGATCTTTTAAGTTAATGACAAGTGACATTATCAGGAACCACTCAAAATCAAAGCAAGATTTTGTTTGTTTCCTCTTGTTAAGGATTGGAAACTGTGTTTTTGTATTTGGATAATGAGTGCACTGGAATTTCTTTTTTATTTTTATTTTTTTTTTAGCCTTATTTTTTAGAGAGAGAGAGAGAGAGAGAGCAAGCATGAGTCGGAGGAAGGGCAGAGAGAGAGGGAGAAGACTCTCCACTGAGCCGGGAGCCCAAGACTGGGTCTCCATCCTGGGATCCTGAGATCACTACTGGAGCTGAAATCAAGAGTTGGATCTTTAACCCACTAAGCCACCAGGCACCCTTGGAATTTCTTTTTGTTAATTTATTCTTCAAACAAAATAGTGAAATCATATTAAAGATCTAGTTAGGTAGTTTCAGAAAGGTAACTATCCTAATAAGCCTCAGCCTATTTCTTAACTCTTTTCTAAACCCAATGTTCACATCAGAAATAGATAATTTTGCATCTCATTTTCATAGATGGTATCTTTTTGTTTTTTCAAAGTCTGGTGTATAGCTCGATGATCCTTTGAAAGGAAATCTTTAATTATATTCTCCTAGAATACAAAAATACTGAATACCCTCACAAAGAAATTTCTTAAGCAGAGTGAGGTGAAAATGAAAGAGAAAGACATAAACCTTTACTCTTGAAAAACATTTGGGCTTGTTACTAAGAAATGTAGTCATTCTAAGCAATGCTATAATAATGTGATTTAATTTGTGATGGTTCCCATGTATGGCTCCAATAGGAGTATATTCATGCTATCGATTTATAGCCCTTCCTGTGAACAGTTTTTTTAATGTCTTCTGAATACCTACCTCAAAAGAAACCATTCCTAATATCTGAGTACTGATTTCTTGGGAATAAGGTTGGTAGGTGGAGAATTCTTTGATAACAACAGCTGAGAACATCAGGAAGCAGGACCTGGTGTAGGACTAAATGCAGATAATGTAAAACTGCTAAACTCCACAATGCTCGGAGAGGATGGCAAAGTGTTTCAGGAAGCCTGGGCCTGGAAGGATATGGGACCAAGAGTCTTACAATACACATAAAAATAGAACTGGTTGGTTGAGACCTTGCATTAGTTTGAGTTTTAAAGAATCAAACACCTGGGTGACTCAGTTGGTTAAGCATCTGCCTTCGGCTCGGGTCACGATCCCAAGGTCCTGGGATGGAGCCCCTCATCGGGCTCCTTGCTCAGCAGGAAGTCTGCTTCTCCCTCTACCTGCTGCTCCCCCTGCTTGTACCATTCTCTGTGGCTCTCTGGCTCTCTCTCCCTCTCTCTCTCTGACAAAAATAAATAAATAGAATCTTTTTTTTTTAAAAAGTCAGTGGTAAGACACCCAGAGAAATATTTTACCTTACTAAACAATATTCTTAAGTTCTTTTCCTTCTTTGAACAATATTCAGGTGTTATCCTTTAGTTCTGGGATTAAAATTGTTATCTTGACTAAAGGAATTCTTAGTTTTAATTAATTTTAATTAATAGGGATGCTAAGCAACTGACTTAGAATTACTAAACTCAAATTAGGGAATGTGAACTAGAATTATAACAGTGATATTATGAATCCTTGAATGTTATCTCTACTGTCTATTTATTTTTTTAATTGTGTAAAAGGATTTTATTTACTTGAGAGTGTGTGGGAGAGAGCACAAGGGGAGGGAGGCGCAGAGGGAGAGAGGGAAGCAGGCTCTCTGCTGAGGGACCTCGTCTTCTGCCTCCAACAATGTGTTGTCTTGACTCTCTCAAAAAAGCAAGAACTTTATTCTTTAGGCTAGGTCTGTTCAGCAGTTATCTTTAACTGATTTAAGGAGAATATTAAAATGTTTGGATCAGTTGCTTGGATGTGAACAGGGAGACATTTTCACATAAATCTGGATAGAGTCTCTCTCTGGGGCGGTGGGATTTCCATGCAGGTCAACAACGAGCTGGAGATGCCACACGGAAAGGCGTCCAGCTCCTGGCTTGCCACCGCCCTTACCTGACGCCTTTTCCCTCTTTTCTGCTCCTGCCTGTCCTTGTAGGTATTTGAATTTATAATCCTTGGACCACACCCTCTTTTCCTTTAGGGCTCACTTTGCAAAGACTACCCTCTCCCGAGCACAACGCAGCACCACACATGCCGCTACCTGTTGCAGTTTCCCCATTAATCTGCGGCTAAATCTAAGCAAAGCTATAACGTTTTACATGTTTTTGTTATTTTGTTAAATGAAGCTGTAAGGTGGATGATTTGTGTTTTGAATTACAACTTAAACACTGCCGTGAGTCTTGATAACAAGACTTTATCTTTTGGAAAGGACAAGCACACACGAGGGCATTATGAAGGTTGCACTGAATACTAGGATGCTTGGACACGTAAAGCTGACTGTGAGGCAGATTATCCAGCTGGGCAACTAAAATGAACCAGTTTAAAAAAAACAAAGCTATCAATTCTTTTTTTTTTTTTTTCCGCAGCTAAACTGGTTAAGAAAGAATTAAAAAACAAATAGAAAAACATCACTGGTTGCTCACAGAAATTTCAGAAAGGTAATCTGCCTCAGTGAACTAAAAAATCGAATTCATTTCTTCTGGAAAGAGTTACTTTGAACTGAGTAAATAAGGCATTCTGATACTAAGAAGCTGAGTGTAAGTGTAACTGTGATCCCAATTTTGCTCTAAGAGTGTGAGATTTCCTTGGGGCACCTGGCTGGCTTAGTCTGTTACGCTTCCAACTCTTGGTTTTGGCTCAGGTCATGATCTTGTGTTTGTGGGATTGAGTCCTGCGTGGAGCTCTGTGCTCAGTGTGTCTGCTTCAGAGTCTCCCTCCCTCTCCCTCTGCACCTTCCATGCCCTATCTCTTTAAAATGAATAAATAAAATCTTTTTTAAAAAGTTAGATTTACTTATCTGATTTTGATTTTCAAGCATATTTTAAAATAGCCATAAAAACATTTCAGGACAACTAAAGTTCTGGGTAGAGCTGAAAATATTTTTCTTCGGGAAAGCAGAATAGTGATGCGGTTAAAAGTGTCAAGAGAAATTGCCTGGATTCAAAATCTGGATCCTCTATTTACAAACCATGTAACTTTGGGTTACTTGTTTAACCTCTCTGTGCTTCACTTTTCACATCTTTAAAAGGAGGATAAAAATA
Organism: Taxidea taxus jeffersonii; assembly: GCA_003697995.1. Lineage (NCBI taxonomy): Eukaryota > Metazoa > Chordata > Mammalia > Carnivora > Mustelidae > Taxidea > Taxidea taxus. Next base: position 23,305 of record RCUC01164770.1, read on the forward strand.
GTACCAAATTCCTTGCACACAGGATTTGATGAGTAATGCATGCAAAACACTAAGAAGTACTAAACAGTTGCTGGTTGGCATCATTTGTTTTCAAAAAATTTTATTGAATTTAGACTGAGTCCAAATACTACCGTAGTTATAGATGATGCCCATAAAATCTCTGTGTAGTTTAATTTTGTTAATAATTTTACTTCTGTGTAGTATGTAATAAAATGCAAGAGGAAGAATCCATTCAAAATGTAAATAAAATTGTTAATGATTTATTTGTTCTAATTATGTTTATTTTCCAGCTAACACATTCACCTTATGAAAAATAGCTATATTAAAATGTATCCAATATTATAATGAACAGTTTAAAGTCTAAATATCTGCAATTAAATGTTGAGTAAAAGTTCCTACTCATCTTGTCCAAACACAGAAGGCTAGCAATGGCTTCAATCCAGGTAATAAGAGCTGGGAGGAGAAAAGTAAATAAATTGCATTATGCAGATTAGTCCCTTCTTTTACAGAAATAAATTGTATGAGGATGTTATGGACACACTATGTAACAAAGATACTATATAATATAATAAATACCAATGTTTTTGCAATAAAGCAATTTTTAAGAATTAGAATAAGAGCTTTTGATAAACTTTCAAAAAATTATTTGATTTACCATTTCATGTAAAGTTGTATTATAGTTTATATATATTAGCATGACTTCAAGACCCTGAAGGTTTATGTAAAGGGTAGATAATTTATTTTGTTGGTATCATTCTTCCTTATAATTTTTTATTATATGTTGATGTTATACAAACATTTAAATTTCATGATAGCAATTCTATTTATGGATAATTGAAGGCTGAACAATATTAATAAAATAAAGACGTTAGCATGGGCACTCTGTTAGCAAAAAAAAACTACTGTTCATTAGTTATTTCTTCACTGAAGATTGCCACAAACAAATTCCAAGTAGCCATTAATGATCTAGCAGGATAGAGGAGACCAAAAGAACTATGTTATATTTTACAGCAAAAAATGGGACAATTATTCATGATCAAGTAGTTTTCTAGAGAGTGAGCTCATCTCAGTAGTACATAAAAGCAACCCATTCAACTATAATACAATAAATAGGCTAACCTCCATTAAAATCTTAGAACTTGTTATCCTCTCCAGAAAATGACACACTTCAGAGAAAATTGGAAACTGAAAATAAGTAATCAGGGATTTCTTCCTAAAAAAAGGCTTAATTATTTCATTTTGTCAAAAAGGTGTGTATGTGTCTGTGGGTGGTGTGTGTGTGTGTCTCCACTAAGCCAGACACAATCCTAAATGTTGGAAATAGAACAGTGAGTTGGATCCACTTCCCACCCTCAACGCACATACACTGGACGAACAAGTAAATTCCCTTTTAAGCTTATGTGATAATTGCTGGTTGCATGATCTAGGAAGGGTCACTGTAAATGCCATGGAAGGAAAAAAAAAATGGTCTCAGGAATTCAGGAAAAAGAGTCAGGTAAATGTTGAAGAGAGTTAAAAAATTATATATATATATATATATATAATATATTTACATGAAAGATGATATATATCATTGACTTAAGAAGAAGATCTTAGAAGTTTCTCACCAGGTTTCTGGAGAGGACAAGGAAAATAATGACAGAAATAAGAAACCCCAGTGTTAGACATGTTTATGAAGGTTATATATGACATACCTGAGGAATAATAAAGCTAGGTAGGAACTAAGTGAATAAAGAGGCTCTTATAATAATGATACTTCTTTCAGTATGTCATATATTACCTGCCTTGGGCCTCTGTTTATGCTGTCAAATAACACATATATCTGAGTAAGGCATTTTCCAACTTTAAGAAATGAAGATTCTCTGAGATAGAAAGTAAACTTCTAAAAGCATGGCAGAGTATTAAAAAGAGCTCTGAAATATTTGTCTAAAAACTTCAAGTCTAATCAAGATTCTACGATTAATTGCGGAAGTTAAAGCAAGTTAGGTAATTGCTATGTGCCTCAATTTGCTCATCTAAAAGTGAAAGGATTAAATTTCATGGTACTTACTACCTCAACCAAGTCTAACATTCTTTGATAACATGTACCTTTTTGATGAACTCATGAAAGTGGTCATCTTTCCTACTGGAAAAGTTCCCAAGTTATCACTCATCTATTAAACTGTTTTTCATTCTTTATATTCAATTTGGACCAACAGATGCCTGATAGAATTCAAAGGAACAGGACTGAACCATATGTGAATTTTAATATTACCTTCTTCTACAGCTCTTTCATTTGTGTTCAATGAGTTTTACTTAGTGTTATTATGGAGAAATTATGAAATATAGATTAATGGTTGCATTTTTATGCTTTTGATGTGTTGTTTAATGAGGTATGTGCTGTTTTATATCTTACATCAAAGAGACATCTGCTAGAAATCTTCTCATCATACACATCAAGTGACTTTTGCACTAATAAGCATAATCATCTGAATAATGGAATATGGTATCTCCTTTTTTATACCAATGAACTTACCTTATAAATTTAGTTCCCATTTTGAAACATAGTTTTTAATTTTGCAATTTAAATTTTGCTTATTAATTAGCATGCCTTTCCTAAAATAATCTTAGATGGTATGTAAGATTAGAGGAACAATCAAAAGATACAAACATTTAATAGTCCTAAAAGTCATAGAATACAGCTCAGGAAATTTCCATAATGATGTGAACCACATCATTAGTAGCTTCTATAGAAGTTATCAATCACCTTGGATTTATGGTGTGCATTTCCAGTCATAGAAAATCATTAATTTGATGAAACAGTCATCATATGCTAAAGTTAAAATGAGACATCAGTCCAAGTTAAATAATAGTTTAAACAAAACCACCAGTTTGATGATCAGACTCCCTGTTCCACATGTTCTCCCAGCACCTTTCAACCTAGGCCTGCGTGATTTAAAAATCAAATTGCCCTTTCAGTGAAATATGAGGTATGTCAATATTTTCTGCATTGCTAAGACAAATCAGTAAGACGTAAAATGTCTTTGTAAGACATAAAACCATAGAATAAACTATAAAATCAAAGAAAACAGACTAATACTAGGCAATTTACCATTCTGGGTTTTTTGTTTTTGTTTTTTTGCATATAAACATAAAGTTTTTACATAAGCCTGTGAGAAATAGACAAGGACCCTGGTGTGCAGATTCATAATATCCCTTAGTAAGCAAGATGGAATATATTTACTAACAAATTTATTAGAAAATATTAAGGTTGAAATACCAAGTATTAAATAATTTCTCAGGGTAGATGAATGAACTATGACTAGCAGGGTAATTACAGACAGCTCCCAACTTAATGATTCATGGTTTTACTTTACATTGGTGTGAAAGCAATACACATTCAGTAGAGATCTATACTTCAAATTTTGAATTTTGATCTTTTCCTGGGCTGGGGATATGTAGTATGACATTCTCTTGTCAAAGTGCATGACAGGGGACGCCTGGGTGGCTCAGTTGGTTAAGCGGCTGCCTTCGGCTCAGGTCATGATTCCAGTGTCCTGGGATCGAGTCCCACATCGGGCTCCTTGCTTGGCAGGGAGCCTGCTTCTTCCTCTGCCTCTGCCTGCCACTCTGTCTGCCTGTGCTCTCTCTCTCTCTCTCTCTCTCTCTCTCTAACGAATAAATAAATAAAATCTTTAAAAAATTTTTTTAAAAATTATGCATGACAGTGGCTGGACAATCACAAAGGCAAACAACCAACACATTTAAAACTATTCTGTAACCATATAACCATATTGTTTTCCCTTTCAATACTGTATTTGTTAAATTACATAAGATATTTAATACTTTCCAGCACCTGGGTGGCTCAGTTCGTTAAGCGTCCAACTCTTGGTTTCAGCTCAGGTCATGATCTCAAGGTTATTAGATCAAGCCCTGCCTTGGGCTCCAAACTCAACAGCGAGTCCGCTTGAGATTCTCTCCTTCTGCTCCCCCCTCCCCACCACTATGTGCACATGTGCTCTCTCTCTCTCTAAAATAAAGAGGTGTTTAAAAAAAAAAAGATATTTAACACTTTCTAAATAGGCTTGTGTAGATGATTTTGTCCCACTGTAGGCTAATGCAAGTGTTCTGAGCACATTTAGTGGGCGTGGCTAGGCTATGACAATCCACAGATGAGGCATATTAAATGCATTTTTGACCTGGGATATTTTCACTCTATGATGGGTCCATCATGATGTAACTCCATAGTAAGCCCAGGAGGATCTGTATTGCATTGTCCCTGTCATTGCCAAGTGTAAAAGTCCAAGTAAAACTATTTAGGGAGCTTTTCACCTTAAAGTGAGAATAAAACATACATTTCTTTTAGTATGTGAAATAAATGCCTCTATTTAAAGAATGAAAAGCACAAAAAATGTCCCTTCAAATTTCAGTTTTATAAATATTACAAACTTGATGTGTTCATTGGTATTTATAAAACTAGGCTATACACTAAATTAATGGAAATATTACATTAGATTAAAAAACCCTTTTCCGGAAAATGAAAATCAAATCGGTGACTGAGGAGCTATTAAAAACAAACCACCACCACACATACACTAAAATAGCAGTGCCTCATCAAACTTAGGTTCCAGTCTCAAGTTTCCATTCCTCCTTTAACTTGTTTTCTGAACAGGCTGAAGTCAAGCTCCCTGGGCTTCATTTTCCTTGTCTTTAAAATGAAAGACATTTAGTGAAAGGAACATCAGGTCACAGGAAAATAGTAAATATTTCATTCTCTAACAATATATTTCACTGTTTATTCACAGCAACTTTAAAAATTATTTATTTTATTTTTAGAGAGAGAGAATGAGTGCAGGGGTGAGGAAGGACCGAGGGAGAGGGAGAGAGAGTCTTAAGCAGAGTCCCGAGGGAGTGCGGAGCCTGACCCAGGGCTGGATCCCAGGACCCTAAGACCATGACCTGAGCCAAAACTAAGAGTCAGACGCTTACCCAGCTGTGCCACCCTGACATCCCGACTCACAGCAATTTTAAAGGTATAGCTTCAAAATTATTACTGCAATGATCAATAGCTCCTGGTTTTCTGTATCTTTAAAATCTTGCGAAGCTGGCTGTGCATCAGTCATACTTCCAGATGAAAACTAAATGCTGCGAACAACATACTGGTTTTAATTCTAAGCAAATACATTCCATTAATCCATTACACATTGATAGAACGTATGTAATGTGTAATAAATACATTGATCCATAAATGCTGTTTAAGTTCTGAGACAGTTCTACCGATTGTCTGCAGTGTGCTGCATGACTTTAACTGTGTTGATCTTTTTCTGTATCTCAGCATTTCAGATAAATTACTATGTCTCAGTTGACATTTGAATTAAAATTTCTCTGTGTCTCATTCCTACACATTTTTGGAAAAGGCTTTGAGAATCCAGGGCATAACCGTTTAATCTTACTTCTGTTTGACCTTGGTTACCTCAGCTCAGAACAATATACAACATGTCATCCATCTCAATTCCTAAATTTTATGCCCTTTATCTCATTTTATATGTAATAAATTGCCTTTTATATGTATAGCTCTGAAAAATGGCTTGAGAAGAAGAGAAAGATTAGGTTTTAAGACTAAGGATGGGAACAAAAAAATCTACTTTTAAGTAAAAAGTAAATGTCCTCCTAAATGTAAGGGAGTATTCTGGAGATGTTTTTAGCTAAAACAGAATGTAGAAAGACAATGAAGTAAAAATTTTCAGAACCTTTTTAAATGGAAAATTATAATTGAAAGATGTCACCGGGGGTACCAAGTAATATCTGTGTGTGGCTTCATTAAGGAAGATGATTCCCCAGATATGTGTGTATATATATATGACTGTGTGTATATATTCTCACATTTTAAAGCAATTCCCTTTTAAATGTTGAGTAAAACACTCATTTGTAAAACCATCTGTAACACTGAAATCGTCATAAAATATTCTTAAAAACAATCAAACTTGAATCAGAAGCTTCCAGTTTTAATTATAAAAAAAATGCATGGGCAGAGTGACAACTTCTAAAATGTTTTACAAGTATGCAATCAAAACAATTGATAACATAGGAAAGTTTATAGGAAAAGAAACTCAGTGCATCAATAAAAAATTAGGAGGATGAGGCAACCAATAGATTAAAACAGAATTAAAGGAGAAGTCATCTAAATTCAGTGTGTGAATTTTATTTGGATTATGATTCAACTAAACCAACTACTCTCTCTCTCTCTCTCTATATATATATATATACATATATATATAAAGGAAACTTGAAAATCCAGTAAATATTTAATAATACTGAGAAATTATTGTTGTTTCCTTAGGGAAAAGAATCTGTAAGCCTCATATGCTTCACTGGTCCCTAATTCAAGGCGGATCACCTAAGTACTGGTATATGGCCTAATACAGTAGTCGCAAAAGAAACTTCTGTGGGATGTCGTTATTGTTGCTTTACTCATTAATATTTTAGTATGTGAAATAGCATTAAAGAGTTCAAAGTCATAATTTGCAAGTACATAAAATTTTTAAAAATCATATGCGATCTAAGAGTCACGACAAAGAGTTCAGGACACATTAATTTATTCAAATTTGTATGTTACATCTACATAGTTTAATTTCTTTCTCAGACCTTGTTCTTTATAGTGAAGGTCAAAGGTTTAAATTTACATGCTCATATCTCTTTTTGGATTCCAACATAGTCCTAATTGAAATTTGACATATATGCCTATTAGTTGAAATTATTCCTCTTCCATGCTTCATTAACAATGCACTTTACTATACTACAACGATAATGCTCATAATAAAAGTCTCCTATGCAATGTGGATTACATTGAAACATGATCGATTATCTCAAATGTAACATGGAATTCGTATTATAAAATTTCATATGGTGAAATTGAGTCTGTGACTAGAATTTAAATATATACTGAAAGAAGCAAAAACAGTTTCCATTGCATAAAAATGAACAAAATTTTGAGAAAAAAATCCCCCCCCCCCAGAGATAGGTAACACATTCAGGACCTTAGTCAAGACATTTTATTATTCAGTATTATTTAGGAAGTGACATCACCAAGATGGCAACATAGGTCATTCATGGCTTTGCTCTCTCTCACAAGAAGAGCAACTAACATCTATTCAAAACTAGGACACCATTAAAAGAATCCTAGAATATCAGACGGAGCCTGTAGTACCTCTTCCATCTGAGAGACATGACAGACTGCATTAGAAGGGTGAGAGAATCAGCTATACACTGACCACATTCCCTACACCCCAGTCCAGTACCCCACCACCCAGACAGATCTCCTGAGGTTTCAGATCCTCCCATGGGAAAAGAGAACCCAGGGGTTCTCCCTGGTATTGTGGGTCATTTAGGGGGGCCCTTACTCTGACCATGCACCATGGGGACTCCTGGGGAATCTCCAGTTCCCACTCATTGGGAATCTGACTGGCAGGTAAGAGGGACAAGGGCGGAGGACTTCCAAAAAACTAGCACTGGGATATTGGCAGACCAGGTTTATACCAATAGGGCTCAAGTAGTAATTCCACCAGTGGCTTCCACCATCAGCAGGACCGAGTTGGGGGCATACTCTGACCAGGGAACTTGGCAGGATGCAGATCTGCCTCATTTGGATCCTCAAATGGAGAGTTCTGTTAGCCCAAGAGTCTGATTTGCCCATATCCAGGCAAGATGCTGAGTCACAGCACCACTTACTGTGGAATGTGTCTGCCAGCCCCGTTTGACCAGAAGAGCTGGTGACAACTCCTGGAAGATATGCAGTCCAGTGGCCCTTGAGCCAAGAGGTGGGCAAGCAGAGCTGGTCTGCCCCAAAGCAAAGTCAGTACTTAACATGGAGACTCCTGTGCTATGCATAGGCAGGGGGATTAATTCACACCCAAGGCTGAGGGTAGCTCTTAGCCTTTCCTAATAGGAGAGACTCTTTGGAAAACCAAGAGTAGCCTGGAATGTCTCTTCCCCTGATTCCTAGGCAAGGGGAGCTGAGACACAGCGCCACCTCTGTGGTGAAAGTCTTCTGGCCTCATTTGATGAGAAAGCCTGTGACTGCTCCTGGAAGCCAAATAACTCAGTGGCACTTGAGCCTAGTCAGGAAAACAGAGCTGACCATTCCCAGGGCAAAGCCAGTGGCCGTATTCAGACGGGCAGGTTGGCTTGATTAAGGCAACAACCTAAGAGCTTTACCAGTTTTGGAGCTGCTTCTCCCACTATGCCCAAGCAAGAAATCTAATGTAAACCTCTGCTCATCACAGAATACAGCCTTCAGCCTGTCTGACCAGGGAAGCTCACAAGAGCACACAGGACACTGCATAGTCAGTTCAATAGCCCAATGTATGGTGAACTTGAACAGAGATCACAGACCATGGCTTCCATTGTCTGCAGAGCAAAATCAAGGGCCTCTTGACCAGGGGACTCAGTGCACACTCAGGCCTGATGCAAGGTCCCAAATATTGAGCTTGTACAGGCCCTGAGCCCTGACCTGCTATCCTGCAAGGACAGGGAAGCTAACTCATAGCCCCATCTATTTCTGAACACAGATTTTAGCCCCAACCATCTGTAAGTCTGACCAAGGAATTCAAGGAACTGCAAACCCCATTCTACAGCCTCACCTGGGTAGGAAACCAAGCCAGCAGTCCGAGCCAACTGTTCTCAACCAGTGGCACACTCCCACTATCCTCAGAGCTCAAACAGGTGCCTCATGCAAAAACAAACCATAATAGCCACCCCTGCTTCTGCAAAGACATTACCAGAAGACACACCTGGAAACCGAAACTGAGTAGACTGGTGAAAAACTGTCTCTACCATAGCAAACCGTAACATCTGGAAGAGGAGCCAAATTAGTCAAGTGCATGGATATCAATGTAAGGAATCAAGGATCACTAAAAATCAGGTAAATGTGATACAACCAAAAGTAACTAACAGAGAGCTAATAGGAACTAAAGAAATGAAAATCTATGAATTTTCAGATGAAGAATTTTGAATAATCCTTTTTTAAAGATTTTATTTATTTATTTGACAGACAGAGATCACAAATAGGCAGAGAGGCAGGCAGAGAGAGAGAGGAGGAAGCAGGTTCCCTGCTGAGCAGAGAGCCCGATATGGGGCTCGATCCCAGGACCCTGAGATCATGACCCGAGCCGAAGGCAGAGGCTTTAACCCACTGAGCCACCCAGGCAGCCCTTGAACAATCCTCTTACAGAAGTTTAACAAACTATAAGAAAACAAGATGAACTAACAAAATTAGGAAAACAATGCATGAACAAAACAGATAGTTCAACAAAGAAATAGCAAGAATTAAAAAAAAAAAAATCCTAGAGTTGGAAAATGGAAATTAATACTCTTCTAAACAACTAATGGATTAAGAGGAAGTTAAAGGTGAAAAAAAATGTTTCTGTGACTACTGGAACAGGAAACACAACATACCAGAATTTATGGGATGCAAATAAAGCAGGTCTAGGAAGGAAGTTCATACAATAAACATCTACATCAATAAGCAAAAAGGATCCCAAAAAACAACCTAAATCTATGCCTTAACTGGAAAAAGAATCAGCAACTGAGTCCAAAGTTAGCAGAAGAAAGGAAATAATAAAGGTTAGAACAGAAATAAATAACTTAGAAAACAGAAAAACAATAGAAAGGAGTAACTAAATTAAGAGATAGTTTTTTAAAAAATAAACAAAACTGAGAAACCCTTAGCTACTTTAACCAAGGAAAAAAGAGAAAGGATTCAAACTAACAAAGTTAGAAATTAAAAAGGAGACAATGCAACTGACGCCAAAAAAATTCAAAGGATCATGAGGTTACTGTAAACAACTATGTGCAAGCAAACTGGACAGCCAAGAAGAAATGAAAAAAAGTCTTAGAAATATACAACTTGCCAAGACTGAATCAGGAAGAAATAGAAAATGAGTAGATCAATAATTTATAATTAAACACCCCCCAAAAAAACAACCCCAAAACAACATAGCTTCACTGGTGATTTTTACCAAGCATTTAAGGAAGTGAAGTATTAACACAATCCCTCCCAAAGTCTTTTTAGAAATTAAAGAGGAGGGAGCACTCCCAAACTCATTTTATGACACTAGCATCATCCTGATACCAAAACCAAATAAGGACACTAGAAAAGGAAAATATAGGCCAATATCACTGATTAATATAAATGCAAAAATTCTCAGCAAAATACTAGCAAACCAAATTCAACAGCAAATTATAGGGATCATTCACCATAATCAAGTGCAATTAATCCCTGGGATACAAGAATGTCACATGTGGAAGTCAACCAATTATATATATATAATTGACAAATTAATAAAGTTATAATTAATGCAATAATTTAATAAATTTTAATGTACTGACTTATTAAAATTAATAGAATGATTACTATATAATTAATATATATTAATAGAATAAAAGAAAATAGTCATATGATCACCTCAATACATGCAGAAAAAGCATTCAGCAAAATTTAACACCCATGATAAGTTCATGGTAAGAACTGTTCATGATAAGAACTGAACAAATTAGGCATGGAAGAAACATATCTCAAGATAATAAAGGCCATATATATGATAAGCCCACAGCTAACATCATGTTCAATTATGAAAGTATGACAGTTTTTTTCCTTTATGATCAGGAACAAGACAAGAGCACCTATCCTCACCACTGCTATTCACCATAGTAGTGGAAGTCCTAGCTAGAGCAATCAAGCAAGAAAAAGAAATATATGAAAAGTATCAGAATTGGAAAGGTAAAAGTAAAAATTTATCTTTTGCATACAACATAATTTTATATATAGAACACCTTAAAGACTCAAACAAAAATCTGTTAGTCTAATGAGTTCAGTAAAGTTGTAGGGTGCAACATTAATATACAAATGTTAGTAGCATTTCCATACACTAACAACAAATTTTCTGAAAAAGAAATCAATCTAATTTACAATAGCATTAAAAACTATACTTAAAAATAAATTTAACTGAGGGTTGTTGAAGGGGAGATGGGTGGGGGACGGGGTAATTGGGTTATGGGCATTAAGAAGGGCACATGATGTGATGATTACTGGGTGTTATACAAAACTGATGAATTACTGAACATTACATCTGAAAGTAATGATGTACTATATGTTGGCCAATTGAATTTGAAAAGCAAACATAAGAAAACAAAACAAAGAAATAAATTTAACTGAGGGCGTGAAAGGTATCTATTCTAAATACTGTAAGCTATTGATAAAACAAATTGAAGTCACACCAACAAATGGAAAGACATCCCATCTTTGGAATTAGAATAATTAATATTGTTAAAATAGCAATATTATAAAAGCCATATAGAGGTTTAATGGAGTCCTATCAAGATTCCAATGACATATTTTATAGGGATAAAACAAACACTCCTAAAATTTATATAAAACCATTAAAGGTGCCAAATAGCCAAAGAAATCCTGAGAAGGAACACAGCACCAAAAGGTACCAAACTCTGATTTCAAGCTATTTATATAAAGTTATGGTCATCAAACAGTATGGCATTGTCATAAAAATAGACCAGTGGAACAGAATCAAGAGCCCAGAAAGAAATCCAAACATATGCAGTCAACTAATATTTGACAAGGGAGCCAAAAAAACTCAAGGGAGAAAGGATGGTCTTCTCAATACATAGCACTGGGATAATTCAATATTCACATATAAAAGAAATAAATTGGACCTATATCTTATACGCTTAACAAAAATGACTAGAAATGGGCTAAAGAGTTAAATGTAAGACCTAAAACCATGGATCTCCAAAACAAAATCATAAGAACAAAGCTCCTTCACGTGGGTCTTGGTAATGATTTTTTGAATATGGTACTTGAAGCACAAGCAACAAAATCAAAAGTAAATGAGTGAAACTGCATCAAACGAAAAAGCTTCTGCACAGCAAAAGAAACAATCAACAAAGGGAAAAGACAATCCATGGACTGGGAAAAAATATTTGTAAACCATATATCTGATAAGGGGTTAATATCTAAAATACATAATGAATTCATATAACTCAATAGTTTAAAAAAATATTATAAACCAATTAAAAATTAAGCAAAGAACATTAAAAAAACATTTCACCGAAGAAGAAATGCAAAAAGCCAACAGGTACATTAAAAGATGCTGAACATTGTTTGCCATTAGGGAAATGCAAAATCACAACTGAGCTATTACCCCATGCGTGCTAGAATGGCCATCACCAAAAAGACAAGTGATACGAATGCTTATACATGGATCCAAAGAAAAGAAATCCTTGTGTATTGTTAGCTTGTAAATCAGTACAGCCATTACAGAAAACAGCATAAAAGATCTTCGAAGAGTTAAAAATAGAACTAGTGTATGATCCAGCAATTTCTCTTCTGTCCAAATATAATGGAAAACACTAACTCAAAAAGATACATGTTCCCTCATGTTCACAGCAGTATTATTTACAATAGCCAAGACACAGAAACAACCTAAGTGTCCATCAACGGATGAACAGATAAAGAAGTTGTATGTGTGCATGTGTGCATGTGTGTGTACCCGTGTGTGTACCCGTGTGTGTGTGTGTGTGTGCATAGAGTGGAATATTGTTCAGTTCAACAAATGAGGAATTCCTGACATGTGCAACAACATGGATGGTCCTTGAATCCTTGAAGGCATTATGCCAAGTGAAATAAATCAGACAAAGAAAAATACTATAATACTGTATGATCTCGTCTACATGTGAAACCAGAAAAAGAAACCAAAAAACCCGCAGAAAACAAAAACAAAAACAAACAACTCATAGAAAAAAAAGATCAGACTTCTGCTTACCAGAAGCCAACGTTAGGGGAAGAGAGAATTGGAGGAAGGTGGTCAAAAGGTACAAACTTCCAGTCGTAAGACAGATAAGTACTAGGGATGTAATGTACAGCACAATGACTATAGCTAACACTGCTGTATGACATATAGAAAAAGTTGTTAAGAGTAGAAATCCTGGGGCACCTGGGTGGCTCAGTGGGTTAAAGCCTCTGCCTTCAGCTCAGGTCATGATCTCAGGTCCTGGGATCGAGCCCTGAATCGGGCTCTCTGCTTAGCGGGGAACCTGCTTCCTCCTCTCTCTCTGCCTGTGTCTCCACCTACTTGTGATCTCTGTCAAATAAATAAATAAAATCTTAAAAAAAAAAGAGTAGAAATCCTAAGACTCCTTATTACAAGGAGAATTATTTTCCCTTTATCCTTTTGTTTTTATCTTATCTGTATTAGAAGATGCATGTTAGCTGAACCCACTGTAGTAATCAGACATTTCACAATATACAAATCAAACTATCTTGCTGTACACCTTAAATTTAAGTAGTGATACATTTTAATTATTTCTCAAAAAAATGAAAAAAGATTACTTAGTATTACAAATTAAAAACAGTTCCTGTTTGCAATTTTTTCTAAAGTATGCATTTCTGTGTTTATGTTCCATATTATTTATATTCTATATACATATAGAATACATTGTAATTTTTTCAGTTAACTGTTTGAAAATTCAGATTTTTTACATCAGCTTTAACAAGGCCCTAGTTTAATTGTGGACTGTGAGATGATAATTTGGGGACTTCCAACCAACTGTCCTATTGCTAAAGAATAAAATCTCAGGGAGGCACCTGGCGGGGGGGGGCTGAGTTAGTTAAGCATCTGCCTTCAGCCAGGTCATGATCCTGGGGTCCTCGGATCGAGCCTCACGTGGGGCTCCCTGCTCATTGAGGAATCTGCTTGTTCCTCTCCCTCTGCCCATCCCTGATGTTCATACTCTCTCTCTGGCTCTCTCTCTAATAAATAAATATAATCTTAAAAAAAAAAGAATATAGATCTTTGAGAACGATCCAGAAATGCACGTTTTTCACAGGCACACTTAAATAAATCTGATATCACCCACGAGATAATTTGTTTTTAAATTTCTCTTTGCCTCAACATCACCTGAGATCTTTTTAAAAATGCAGATGCTGTCTCTACTCTCTATCCTCCAAACCCATCCAAAGATTCCATTTCAGTGATGGTGTCCAGGTAACAGTTTAGAACTCCAAAAGCACATTACTATGCAACCATGGTAGAGCACCATTGCTCCAAGGCAGAGCTTCTCAAACTTTAACGTGCAGACTACTCGTCCAGACACCCTGAAAAAAATGCAGATTCTAAATCGCTAAGTCTGGGGTAGGACCTGAGATGCTGCATTCTTAGCAGGCTTCCAGGTCGTGTCCAGGCTATTGCTTCACAGACTATATACACTGAGTATCAATGAACTGTACATTTTTAATGGTCAGTCGGGCTTGACAAGGCCAGATATGTCACAAATGAAGTAGATAAGAACTTATGGCATTAGGAACTATACATTGTATTAGGGCAGGCATTAAGAGCACAAATCCTGTTAGACATTCTGGGAAAAGTCCAGTCTACCAGCCAAAGAGGAAATTGAAGTTTATGACCTACATATGATTTATGATGTAGTAATATACTCATCACTAGGGCTTAAGAAAAAAAGCAATGCAGTGTAGTGAAAGGGAATAATAACATTAATCTTATAGTTATTAAGCTTGCAGTAGTAGGAAATGCATACTATTTGAATTTATTTTATAAGACATATACAATGGAACTTGAGCAATTTAATGGTTTTTTGTATAACTATTTTTTTAAAGATTTTATTTATTTATTTGACAGAGATCACAAGCAGGCAGAGAAACAGGCAGAGAGAGAGGGGGAACCAGGATCCCCGCGGAGCAGAGAGCCCGATGTGGGGCTCGATTCCAGGACCCTGCGATCATGACCTGAGCTGAAGGCAGAGGTTTAACCCACTGAGCCACCCAGGCGCCCCTGTATCACTATTTTTTAAAGAACAGGAGAGTCCCTTTTAATGTTATACATTTAAAAGACAAACCAGGTATTACAGAAATTAACATTTAGCTTTCGGAAAACATTGACTTGGTAGTAGGGAGTGTTATCCTCGCTGTTACTCTGAATATTTCAGTTTCAGAAAGTTGCATGACCTTCGAATCTCCTCCATGTAAGACATTCTACTTGACATAAGGATTTATTTCTGGCTTTCCATCAGTTTCTAATTAATAGCACCACTGTGTGTTACATGATGTGAGAATTGAAAATCTCTAAACAGTACCACAGGAACACCACATTGCACTTCTACTTGAAAAAACACCTGATCAGTTACCCAGCTGTTTCCTCCAGATGTTGTCTGTAAACTCAAAGGTCATTGTTTCACTAAAACTAAGATTAATTTGACTTTATCTTACTATTAAAAAAACCACAACTATTAAAATCAAGTTTTTAAATAGCCACAAGTATACACAGTCAAAACATGTAGAATTTACAAAATATATATTTTAAAGCATTTTCTGTCCACTTTATAAACCTAAATGCAGAAAACATATAGTTTATATGATTTATAAATGAAGTGTAGAGTGATTTTTTTTCTGTTTTTCAGAAAAAGCATTATCTCTCCTCTGAATGAAGTGAAAAATAGAAAACAAAAAACATATCATTATTTGTGCAGATTAATGACAATTTAGTTTAAGATGAAAAACTCAGCAAATGGTGAATGCTTTTGAAATGAGAAATATAATATCAGTAGATGGTCTTTCTAATGTTTATCTGGACAACCCAATAATAAGACTCAACCTAAAGGACAGAAAGTATATGCATAGGTGTGTGCGTGTCTGATTGCAAAGGCATTTCATTTGACAATATGACTGTACTACATCGCATAGGACCCTGTAGTCACAGGATACTATTAAAGTCTTGGGCATTAAAATTAGTCCTTCAGAAGGGTGTTACAGCATTTGTAGAAGTATGCTATCTTATAAAAAATCAAAATACAAATGTCAATCCTGCACTAACACTGCATTTGACTGACAACCTATACTTGGCAGTCAGAAAGCACCTGAAGACAGAAAGCAGATACACTTAAATGCATACAATTATCTTGAGATAATTCTCCAGTCAAAAGACATCTTAGGATACGTAATTGTTATTTGTCAGGAATTAGTCAATAAAGCTGAAGGAAGAAACGGCTGACTGGATGTAGGCAATAAAATGGCTGGTGAATTGTTTATCAATATAACCTACAGTTTAAAACCACTTTTGTCTGGTCCAAATGAAAATAGATTACAAATATAACAATCAAGATGCTCAGCATCACTAATCATCAGGCACATGCACCTCAAAACCACAGTGAGAGATCACCTCCCACCAGTCAGAAGCGCTAGTATCAAAAAGACAAGAAGTAACAAGTGTTGGCAAGGATGTGGAGAAAAGGCAACCGTTGTGTACAGTTGGTGGGAAGGTAAATTGGTGTTACTACTATGGAAAACAGCATGGGTTTTCTCAAAAATTTAGAAATAGAATAACCATATGATCTAGTAATTCCATTACTGGGTATTTACCCCCCCAAAAATGAAAACAGTTATCAGAAATGATATCTGCACCCCTATGTTCACTGCAATATTATTTATAATAGCCAAGGTATGGAAGTAACCTAAGTGTCCTTCAATACATGAATGGATAAAGAAGATATATATATATATGGAATATCACTCAGTCATAAAAAAAAAAAAATGAGATCTTGCTCCTTGCAGCAATGTGGATGGGCCTAGAAGGTATAATGGTAAGTGAAAGGGAGAGAAAAACAAATATCATATGATTTCACTTATATGTCAAATTTAAAAACAAGCAAACAGAACATAAATAGACTCATAAATACTGAGAACAGACTAGCGGTTGCCAGAAGAAAAGGGGAGGATGGGCAAAATAGGTAAAAGAGATTAAAAGGTACATACTTCTTAGTATAAAATAAGTCAGAGAGATGAAAAGTACAGGATAAGGAATATAGGTAATGTAATAATATTCTGTGGTGACAGATGGTAACTATGTTTATCGTGGTGAGCACTGGCCAATGTAGAGAATTGTTGAATCACTATGTCATGCACCTAAAATATATTAATGTATAGAACTATATCCAAATACTAAAACTTTCAAAAATAAATAATACATAGCCACCTTCTAACACAAAAGAAAACATCTCAAACAGAAATAGAATAAGAAACCCACAGAGTCAAGCCATGACGTAGGTAGTAAAGCTGTGATGAGGGGATTCAGACCCCAAAAGTAAGCAGCGAGACACAGGGTTTACTCCATGTAAAAATGAAACTGATTACACCTCATGTGAAATGAAGACCTAGAACCAACTTTTCTACGTGAAGCCCAGAATCAGAATCCTGCTCACCCTCCCATCAACGAGCACAGAAAAACTAGCTACTAACATCCCCATGGTGTGGAACAGTAACTGGGAACTGAAAGTGGATTGTTGCCAACGTGGGGTTGAAGGGAATATAGTACAACAGCATCACAGAGTGAAAGTCTGAGCTAACCTAATACTGTCTCTGAAATCTGGTGTCTTTGTATGAGGCAATCATGGAATCACAAAACAGAGAAGAGAGAAAGGGGGTGAGAGAAAATAAATGCTCCCTCAAGACACAATAAGGTCTCAAAACCCAATCACACATGTAAAGAAACTGATACTAATAAAGTTATTCCATAAATCTGAAAGATGGAAGATTTCATGCCGACAGAAACAGAAATAATATGGCAATCTGTAAGTGCTTTAAAATTGTAATTTTAAATTCCCAAATATGTAGCACAGATAAGTGCATCTATATAATAAAATCCCAAATCTATAAAGCAGATAAGGGATCTTGGCACATGAGAATCAAGTACAGGTAAATGTGATGAAGAACCAACCGAACATCCAAAAAGTGAGAACTGCAGTCCCTGAAATAAAAGGTTTATAAAGGGAGCTTTAGAGAATGGAAAGCACGTCCCTTGCTGCTGAATTCAAGAGCAAGTCTGTCAAACTGAATAAGTAGAGAGTGCAAAATCCTCATCACATCTTTATAATTTTTTCTGTTCGCTTTGTAAAACTGCTATTAAGGGTCTGAGATATACCAGTGTGGAAAGAAATGAAGACCAACCAAATAGGAATGAGCAAGGAATATTTATTGAGGTCTTGTTATAGACGTCAGCCACTACCATTGGGATTGTGGTAGAGCCTCAAAGGGAGGCAGAAAAGTGGGAAAGCTTTATAGTGGGGGAAAAGAAGGCTTCAGGCCTGCCCTCATGGAAGGCTGTTGGTACAGAGAAACCGTAGGTGCTCTTTCTAGGAATGGGGCATTTTATGTGATCAGTTAAGGGCACATCTTTGGCTTATTCTAGTCTTAAGTTAGAAGCAGGTACAAGAATTAAGGAAGCTGCCATTCAGTCAATGAAGATCTGGCAATTTGAGGCCAATTGTGACAGGGGCCATTGTCTGGATTTTAGATTGCTGGTAGAGATACCATCATGACCTTCTCCAAGTCTGACTTTATAGCAGGCTGGCTTCCTGGGTTTGTTACTATAGAAAAGAGGTTAGTTTCCTGGACTGGTAGTGGGTTAGAGTTCTATTTCTACAGATGGTCTGATCATTGCTCCACCTCTCACTAGATCATCTACTCTATTGGTCCATTCAGTCTCTCGCCAGATTAGTTTTGCAGCAGAATTTGCAAAAGTCTCCTTTTTATTTTGACAAGATACTAAGGCTGAGGTCTTAAGACACTTAAATATGTAGGCTGCCAATTATGAATTCTTGCACTATATATCATGAACATCATCAAGGAAAACTGTGTAGTTCAGAATTTTTTACCTTTTTTTTTTTTTTTTTGTAAAAGATCTCTGATCAAAATAGCACTCTTCTCTTCTTTCATACTTTCTCCTATGCAGAATCAACCAGAAGCTCTCAGGTGATGTGCAGGCATCAGTTCGGTGATGGAATAATTAGTGAGAACCATTTTTTATATAAGAAGATATTTTTAAATTAGCACTTCATAAAGTAGTGACTTAAAAAGTCATAATACATGTCACTCATGTGCTGCCAAGCCTAAAAGAGTTGTGTTTGCTGTCTGGTGGTTATAATAAACTTTCTGGCATAAAAATCCACCTGGAATATTTGTGAAAATAAATGTCCTACCAGGAAAAACACCACCACTTTCAAGGTCTCAGAACAATACTGCATATGAACTTCCTATCTGGTCAAAATGAAAGGCTATTTCCCCATTTCTCCACACTGAGTGGAAGATGTGAAGAGAAATTCATCTACTCCCCAGGATCAGAAGGTCTAATTCTACCCCTTATTTTCTACAGCCTTTATCCTGGGATTCCAGCTTCTAACTGCTTGAAATATAACTGCCAACTCCCTCAGTAAATGTCTTTATGAACACATTTGGCTGCTCGTCTTTAAAACATCCATAATTCCAGCAGGAACACTTTTAAATTTATTCCCAGAGCACTTGCCCTCTATTCCTCTCCTTTTGACTACTGCCACGTCCTTGGCTTATCACAGAAACCAAGGGCCCTAGCAGAATGCCCTGGGCTACAAATGGTAGCTGGAGTTCTCTCCGCAGTGAGTTCACCAATATCCGCCAGATCATGAGGGCGGCATTCAAACTGTGGAGGCAACTGTAATGAATTCTATGCAGATTTAGTTAGCATATAGAATTAATGTAAAAGGAACTCAAAATGTGAGCTATCTGGCGAAACAACTAGAGAGTCACGTGAACAATGCCGAAGTCTAGAAAAATGCTACTAACCAGTGGCTTAAGGAGATAGAAGAGATAGATTCTTCAATACCCCAGTCTGAATTTAGACTCACAACCCAACATTATTTAAAATATATATATATTCCTTTATATTAGAATGAAATAAACAGCAAACCAACTAAGGTTTAAAAATATTTTAATTATGTTTTATTGGTTTTCTCCCCCCCCCCCAATAAATCCAGACTCTAATGGGAACCTGTCACAGGTCAATCTCTAAGTCAATTCCAAGATTCCCATAATCACACCGACAAAAAGAGGATGGCTAACAGGGTTCAGCTCCTAACAAGAGGTTTGTCAGCTGACTCAACTCTGGACTTGGAAGAAAGCGATGTGGCTCATGTACATTAGTAAATCAGGAAATTTACTCCAGCTCTAGAGAGATGAATCCTTAATATGACTATCCAGGAAAAATAGGGAATGGATCAGCGATCATAGTATGTTCTGTTTCCTCAGTGGGAGTTTTCATAGTGGTTAAACTCTTTGTCTTTTAACGTTAAAATTAGGGTACACTGAGCCATGAGTATTTAGACCTTATACAAGATTACGGAGAGCCACACCTAAAAATAATTATGAAATCTATGAGGAAACCTAGACTTGGATGTGGATGTAATATGACACTAAGTTTTCTGTTTGTTCTTTCTTTTGAATGAACTGAAGTTTACAGAAGATACGATAGCATCTTGCTTTGTCAGAGCATTTCTGCCATTGCCATTGTTGTCAGAAAAATAGGTAAATGTGCAATCAGTAAAAAGGTGAATCTAGGAATAAGAAGCCATATTATTCTTCCTGCAGTTTACTACCACATCCACATTTTGCTTTATGTTAATTCATATCTTTTATTTACAATTGAAAAAGCCATAAATAATGGGGGAGTATGAGAAATGGGATTCTTGGCAATAAAATTTCGTATGTGACTCCTAGTGGCCCTTTCCTCCTTGTTCCTCCTGATTAATATCCAGTCTTTCTTGCAACTTTTCTTCTGAGTGGTATCTTTTTGTAGTTTCCCCTCCTAGGTTTTTCCTACATGATCACGCTCACAAGGCAGTTGTGCAAAGGAAGCTTTATTGGAAATTTTGTAGTATAGTGAGTAGCCTATAAAGCTATAATTTTCTTTTAAACACTACTTAGGCACAAACTACAAATCTGGATAC
>RCUC01164771.1:0-43048 GCA_003697995.1 Taxidea taxus jeffersonii
CTTGATGAAGTCCCAGTAGTTCATTTTTGCCCTTGCTTCCCTTGCCTTTGGCGATGTTCCTAGGAAGAAGTTGCTGTGGCTGAGGAAAAATAAAACACATTTTAAAAGAAAATTGACCCTTTGTGGGACCTTAGATCACTGAGTCTGGTGCTTCTCATACAAGAGAGAATTGGGGGCAGTTAAACAGAGCCCCAAGCTAAATATTCTGGAACATTCAGTTTACTGGATTATTTGGGAGGGGGCTGTTTTCTTTGAATATTGCTTTGGGGGGGGAAAGGCATTCTTATTTTAAAGAATCACAGAGTCTAATGCAAAAATCTAATATATCTCAAAGGGAAAACACAAGACTTTAAAGATAGGTCCCTCTCTGGACTGTCCCCCCAGGTTCCTAGGGAACAGATGGGCTTCTGAGGAAAAACTTGAGAGGTACTACTCTAGTCTGAGCCCCTCATTTTACAGATGGGGAGACTGAGGCGCAGAGGTAGACAGGGCCTTGGCTAAGGCCACGCAGCCTGGGAGGTCTGGGATTTGAAACTAGTGCCATTTCTAGTTACATGGGCCTGGCCATTCTGAATCACAGCACTGAGTCATTACACTGGGGCTGATGATATCTTATAATAATGGCAAGAATGTAGCAAGCATGACTTACAAAGCCCCTACCAGTACCAAGTGTGTTCTGTGTTTTTATATCCTCCTGATAATCCCATGAGCTAGGTTGCTTCCATTTTACAGATAGGAAAACAGCCTCAGAGATCCAAATTATTTGCACAAGATCATCTTTCTAGGAAGTAACAGCACTAGGATTTCTACCTGGGTCTCCCTGGCTGTGAACTCTGTGTTGTTTATTTCACAAACTACTAGTTCCTAATTATAGAAACAATACGTGAATATATTCTCCATGGACAAATAATTTGCTAACGTTCATTAGTTTATTTAATAATATAGCTACTGGGGATGCCTGGGTGGCTCAGTTGGTTAAGCAGCTGCCTTCGGCTCAGGTCATGATCCCAGCGTCCTGGGATCGAGTCCCACATCGGGCTCCTTGCTCGTCAGGGGGCCTGCTTCTCTCTCTGCCTCTGCCTGTGCTCGCTCTCTCTCTGACAAATAAAGAAATAAAATCTTAAAAAAAAAAAAAAAGAAATATTATTAAAAAAAAAATAATAATATAGCTACTGTTTACTAGGCCTATGCCCGGCATCGCTCTCTGTGCTTTATGGGTTAACACATTCGGTTCCTGCATAACCCTTCGCATGGGAACTCAAGCTATCCCAGTTTACTTGAGTTGAGAGGTGGAGTGAATTTTTGTTGTTGTTGAATCGTAGGAGTTCTTTATATATTTTGGATACCGTACCCTTATCAGATCCATGATCTGCGAATATTTTCCCTCCTTCTACTGGTTGTCTTTTCATACTGATTGCTTTTTAAAGTCATCCTTAAAAGCTGTGTTGACAGTGATATTCAGGGTTTGTAGCGTGCATGTCAAGACCTCAAAGAATGCCAGTCACTTCCAAATCTGCATTAAATTCCTCTGCTTTCTTTAGCTATCTCATCAGATAATTCTCTTAAGCATCCAGATTGAGCATCAACTGGGACACTTCCTGTACCCTCCATTTACCTGCTGAAACCCTCCGCGTGCCCAGGCCCCACCCCCCGAGGTTCTGGCAAGATTGTTCTGCAGTGGGACATGGGCATCCAGAGATTTCAAAGCCCTGGGGTGATTCTCCAGTGCCTCCAAAGTTAAGAAACACGGAGAGATAATGTAGTCGATGAACAGTTGGGCTCATTGCTTTAAATTGAGAAGTGTATCACCTAAAAAATGTCTCACCTGAAAGGGTCTAGAGGTTGAAGAACAGCCTGCGGGGCAGAGTATTTGAAAATGTAACTAAAGATGCTTAAAATATGTGCATATTTTAATATAAGTCGAGCCTACATTTTCCACCCTTTCAAATGCCCAGTTTAGAATCATTGGGTAGATGGGTCTTCCTGAGACACTGCTTTGTGGTTCCAAACAGCCAGTGAGAGATTTCTAGTGCCTGGGAATCCTGTAACAATCCAAAGCAACAGGGACGCCTGGGTGGTTCAGTTGGTTAAGCAGCTGCCTTCAACTCAGGTCATGATCCCAGCGTCCTGGGATCAAGTCCCACATCGGGCTCCTTGCTCGGCAGGGAGCCTGCTTCTCCCTCTGCCTCTGCCTGCCACTCTGTCTGCCTGTGCTTGCTCTCTCTCTCTCTCTAACAAATAAATAAATAAATAAAATCTTAAAAAAAAAAAAATCCAAAGTAACATCTGCTTTTCGGAAGGGTGATTTTGGAAGAACCCCGTCTTCCATTTGCATACACATGTGTAAATACAGCTTCGCCTTGTGCGTTAACACAGCGTTTGCGTAATAAGCACCCGGCTTCACACCCTCGGCAGTCTGCCCTTGTGGACCCGTGTGTACGCGGTTTCCACCACCACGCGGCCCTCCAGAGCCTGACCCACCCGTGTTTGTTTCATGGTCACCGCCAACTGGCGATCTGCAGGCCGAAGCTGACCTTCCGAGATGCTCTTGTGGCCTGCGTTGTGATGCACAGTACTTGCTCAGACAGTAACCTTAAAAAACAGGGAAGATTCCGTATCTACATCAGGATTTTTATCATCTTCTGAAAACTTAGATTTCCTGGCCATGCTGGGCCAGGTTTCTCCATCAGGCCTGTGGGGCTGAGAAGAGGTGCCCCACCCCTCCTTTGTTCCCTGTGGCACCTTCTTGACCCTCCTCCCTCATTTATCTTTCCTGCCTTCCCTGGAGGTAGTTGAGTGTGAGACCCCAAATCCATCTGTCCCCACTTGATGGCAGTTAGATTATTTCCCAGTGTCTCCTGAATACCGCCGTGCTGTCTGCTCATAGGGTCCCCCCATGCGCACAGGCTGGCATTGCTCTGGGGTTGGACCCTGGGAAGGGAGGATGCTGCCTGTGTTCCGTGTTCCTTCCCCTGCTGCGTAAGAAGCACCATTCACTTAAGTCATACTGATGGGGCGCCGGCTACGGGCCAGGTGCTAGAGACACAGAGACGAGTAATACCGACCAAGCCCTTCACTCCTGTCTACCAGGTGGGGAGACAGGGAATAACAGCTCAGCATTTCAAGGCCTTCCCTGGAGCCTCTTTCCCCATGCCCAAGGAGTGACACCCAGCAGACCCTTGGCCTCATGGGACATCAGGCTGGGTGGCCCTGGGCTGGGCTGGGGGGAGATCGGTAACCTCCAGCCTCTGTGCTCTGGCCCCGTAGGGGACAAGGACCACGCGTGCCGAGTCAAAGGTCGTCTGTGGCAGCTGCTGTCCCCGGCCAGGCTGGCTACACGGGCCCAGCGGAGCAGCTGGCTGGAGAGTTACCTACAGCAGCTGGAGGAGACAGGCGTGTCAGAGGACATGCAGGCCCGGGCTCTGGTGCTACAGCTCTGGGCCACGCAGGTGGGTGTGGGCGTGCGAGCGGGGCTGCGCAGGTGTGGCTGCGCCTGTGAGCACCCGTGTGCGTGTGTGTACGAGTGCACATACGTACGTGTGTGCATTTGTGAACATTTGTCCCCATGAGTGTGGGCGTGGGCGTGTGACCACAGACCCAGCGGTCAGGTCCCCGGATTTCCAGACTGCCAGACCATTAGCACCGCCAGGATGGGTCATTCAGTGTTCAGTTTGGGTTTTAGTTTGGTCAGACTGGGAGAAAAGCTGTGTGACTAGTTTAATAAACACCTGTGGACACTTCACCTTGATTTCCCCATTTTGAACATTTTATCACGTGTGTTCTCTCTCTCCCCCCTCTCTTCTCCTCCTCCTCCCCGTGTCCTACTGTGATTAATTTACTGAACCTTTTGCAAATAAGTTGCAGACATCATGGCTCTTTACCCCTAATTACTTGAGCACATGTTCCTGGGAGCAAGAATTTTCCCTTCTAGGACCCAATACAATGATCACATTCGGGACAATTAACCCAGATTCAGGATCATTAGTTAATAGACAGTCTCTCTTCCAGTTTTGCTAGTTGTCCCAGTAATGTCCTTTATGGCTCATCTTGGTCCGATGGCCAATCCGGGATCACACGGTACACTTAGTCATTCTGTCTTTGGAGTTTTCTTCAATATGGAACAGTTCCTGTGCCTTTCATTGTTTTTCACGACCTTGACATTTTTGGAGTATGCAAAAGAGTCATTTTGAAGAATTATGTAAAAGTTCCTTTGAGTACTTCCCATAGGCCTCAAAGACCTGCTTTTGTTGCTTATGTTTTCGCTGGCTGTAGGGGTGGGGCAGACAGTCAAGGAAACACATATATAGGGTGATTTTAGGTGTGGATATGCGGGATGTAAAATGTAGTCATGAATAGAGATCCTCAGGGTCTCCTGTAGCCAAGGGGGTGGATGAGGACTCTGTGAATGAGGAGATGTCTGGCTGATAAGAAAGAGCTGAAGTTGGGAGCTGGGGAGGGAGGTGGGAGTACAGCCCTAGTGGGGGGACCACAAGTGCAAAGGCCCTGAGGTGGTCTCATACCCAGTGTTTGAGCAACAGCAAGGACTTGAGTGTGGCTGAAGCAGAGCGGGGAGGGGTGGTACTGGGAGTGAGGGAGGAGATCATGGAGGGCTTATGGATCCCAGTAAGTAAGGACTTGGGATTTTTCTCTGGGTGAGGTTGGGAGTCCTGGGAGTGTTCTAAGCAGAGGAGAGACAGGATCTGAGGAGCGAAGGCAGAAGCAGGGACACCAATAAGGAGACAGTGGTGGTAGGACTAGGTGGTGGCCATTGAGGTGATGAGGATTCTGGAAATTGAGAAGACAGCGCCAATGGATGTGGTAAAGGACCAGGTACTGGGGAGAACGTGGGGTTCAGGATGCTGCCTCTCAAGGCCTGGTTCTTGCCCTCTCCTGGACCCCAGAGTCCCGCTTCTTCTCTCAGCCCCTCCTCCCAGGGACAGCTGCACAGACTGACGTTTCCGGGTAATTCCCTTCTCATCGACTTGCAGCTTATTTTTAGTTTTCTCTCAGAGCCATTAACTGTCCTTGCAGGCAAAGGCTGGCAAGGGGCAAGGGCTGTTTTTAATCAGCAGTTGGGGCCCCATTAGTCTCTAATAACATATTGATGGGCAGAGACTTGGAGTTCCAAAGTGCCCCCAGCATCCCTTGCCGAATGACTTCTGTCAGCAGATCTGGACGCTGGCTTGGGGACTTGAGTGGCAGAAAGTCTGGGGAAGAGCCTTTGGCGGGGTCAGGAGAACTGAGCAGGACTTGGGGACAGGACATCCTCTGACTCGGAGCCATTGGCAGTGTGCAGGATTCAGGCAGGTGGGAAGACACTTCGAGAGCCTGAGTCTTGAGAGGAGGGTCAAGATGCTGAGTAGCCCAGCAGTTTCGGGCACAGGCTCTGTGAGCAACCTGCCTGGATTCGAATCCTGACTTTGCCACTCCCTGGCAAACCAGTCAGTGAAGTTGTTGGTGCCTCATTTTACTCAACTGTAAAACGAAAATGGCAGTGCCTTCCTCAAGGCCCTGTGGTGAGGAGGAGAGGAAGGGATGATGCAAAGCCTGGAACTGTGCTTGGAGATAACTAGAGCTCAGGAGACATGTTCAACAGATACTTAGTGAGGGCCCACTGTGTGCCAGTGGGGAAATTCTAGAAGCTGGTGGTAGAGCAGTGAGCAGACCAGAGATCCCTGCTCTTATGGAGCTGATATTCTGGGGAGAGAATTGATAAATTCTATGAGAGAACTGATAAACAAGTAAGCATATTAAAATACAGTCAGGTTCTGCAGAGAAAGGATAAAGCAGGGGAGGGACTAACAGAGGGGAGTGAGGAGAGGCTGCTTTATACAGGGTGGGCAAGGAAGGCCTCACCGAGAAGATGACATCTGAGCAGAAACTCAAAGGGAGGAAGGTGAGGGAGCCATATAGATACATAGGATGAGGGTATCTGAGCGGGGGGCACAGCAAGTGCAAAGGCCCTGAGGCAAGGATGAGGATGATGAGAGAGATAGCAGGTGCCAGACCATGCAGGGCCCTGTGGACTTTGGGGAGGACTTTGACTCTAAGAAAGGAATTCTTAGAGGGCTTGGAAGAGGAGCAACATGGCCTACCATCTGCTGTAGGGAGATCATTCTGGCTACATTGCTGAGAATTGGCTGTAGTGGAGAAGGGGAAACAGGGAGACTAGAGATAAGGCCACTGCAATATCGAGGCAAGAGACGATGGTGCTGGACCAGGATAGGCCCAGAGGACGAGTGTGTGCATTCTGGACTCACTTCTGGGTAGAGCCAAGAGGATTTGCTGTTGGACAGGACGTTGAGAGAGGGCACCAACGAGGATGCCTCCAGGTTTGGGTCTGATTAACAGGAAGGATGAAGATGCTGTGAACAGATGAGCAAGATGGTGAAAGGGGAAGGCTGGGGGTAGAAATTCAGAGGGTTGAATTTGGGTGTTCTGAGCTTGAAACGGAGAACTGAGTGGGCAGCAGGGAGGCATACCTGGAGTAAAGAAGAATCTGGAGTTCAGGGTTAAGGTCCAGGAGGGAGATGTGCATTGGGGGGTTGGCAGTGTAGGGGTGACTGGAGACAGTGGGGGCTTGGGTGGATGGAGGAGGGACTAGGCCCTGGGCCTCTCCAGCCGTGCGGGTCAGGAAGATGGAGGGGAGCCCACACAGGAGACTGAGGAGGAATGGCCAGGGGGCTGGGAGGGGAGCCAGGAGGGAGGCCACCCAGAGGCCAGGTGCAGAAAGAGTTCCGCAAGGTGGCAAAATGGTATAACTATGATTCCTGGTGTCCGATCAGAGTGAAGTCAGGAGGAATAATAGAGGGGTCAGTGAAGCTTCCAGCATCCAGTGCCCTAAAGGGCCACCCGCTGGGCTGAGATCCAAGGTCCAGGACAGGGAGGGGCTGGCTCTAAGGGGACCGGGTGGGCAGAGAGAGGAGTTCATGAAGGCCTGCCCACCAGGCCCACGACAGTCCAGGCTCCCCTCCCAGCTCTGAGCCTTTAGGCAATGGGCAGTCTTGTTGACCCTAAAAAAAAATATTTTTTAATCATAAAAGATGAAAAGAAAGATTGTCTGTTGTCGTCAGCTCTGCTTTCTTCTGCAGTGGCTCCAACCCAGATGGGCTTCCCCAGCTGCGGCAACAAAGGTCCCCATGCTCCTGGCTGTTGGGCAGCCCCTGCAGAGGAGGGCCTCTTTTTCCCTCGGATTCTTGCAGAAATCCCAAGTGTGGTGCTCACTGGCTCAGCTGGGGTCACACGTCCCCTCTGAGGGCATCGCTCCGAGTGGCCCAGCCCGGGTCACATGGCCACAGCTGAGGTCTAGGGATATAGGTCAGCCCCAGATGAACAAAGTGAAGTGGAGGTAGTTCTTCGAAGGAAAATGGGGCTGTTACCCACAGGCGAGGGGGGAATGCCAGGCAGGCAGGGCTGCAGGTGTCCCCTCTTCTACTGACTGGCACACAGGAGTCTCTCAGAGCTGCGTCCCGCCCACTTTGAGCGCCCCCTGGAGGTCAGCTACCGCCATTCACAGAAAAAGTAGAGCAGAGGACAGGTGCTCCTGGGTGAATGGACTTTGGCTGCAGGGGTAAGGGATGAGGGATGGACATATCCTCTTGGGAAAACTGAGGCAAGGCCCTATGGGACACTCAACTTCCAGGATAGTGAATTCAAGATCTCTTGTAGTGGTGTGGCCACATGCACACATGCACATTCACACGTCTGTGCAGTGGGTGGAAGGCAGTCTTCGCCACCTCCCTAACTTGCCACACTTTCTTCTGGCAGAGATCACCGAGCAGCCTCCTGTTCCCCTCCTACTTCGTAATCAATCAGCAGTAGCCCCCACCAGACTGTCTGGGTGAGATAAAATGGCCTTTGCACTGAGTTAACCCAAGGCTGAATTATTTATCACCTACACTCCTCTGGCTATTTAAGTGATGGACAGCAAGTGACCTTGCCTGTGTCTGCTGGACCTGAGATCCCCCTTGCTCTCGAACAGGGTGGGAGGGGCGGTGAAGAAGAGTGCTGAGAGGGGAAACCCTTTCTGAGCCCCTAGTCTGTGCCCAGCATGTGGAAGTGGCTTGTATCTGGTCTCGGGCCCCTTGTGGACACCCCAGGAGTGAGCATGTTATCCCCTTTTTACCAAGAGGGAGGGGTTTTTTGCTTTGTTTTTAAGATTTTTTTATTCATTTACTTTAGAGAGAGATGGGAGGGGAAGGACAGAGGGAGAGTGAGAGAGAGTTTTTTTTTAAGATTTTATTTATTTATTTGACAGATCCCAAGTAGGCAGAGAGATAGGCAGAGAGAGAGGGGGAAGCAGGCTCCCCGCTGAGCAGAGAGCCCGATGCAGGGCTCGATCGCAGGACCCTGAGATCCTGACCTGAGCTGAAGGCAAAGGCTTAACCCACTGAGCCATCCAGGCGCCCCGAGAGAGAGAGTCTTAAGCAGACTCCACACTGAGTGCAGAGCCTGACATTGGGCTCGATCTTACAACCCTGAGGTCATGACCTGAGCCAAAATCAAGAGTTGGATGCTTAGCTAACTGTACCACCCAGGCGCCCCTCAAGAAGGAGGTTCTGAGACCTAGAGAGGGAAGAGACTCATTTGGAATCACAGAAAGAGGGGAGTTGGGATTTGAACCCAGCTCTCTCTGGTCCAGCCCAGGGTTCTGCCATCCCCACCTCCTGGGCTGCTGTGGGACATAGATGTTTATTTGACAAATGCCATTGAGCCCCTACAATGTGCTGGGCCACGAGCAGAGACTAGGGAGTGCGTAGTTTTCCTTTTCATCGAAAAGGGTAAAAGTGGTCCCTGCTTGAAGGGAGGACTGAGTGAGGAAACGTGGTACCTCCTTGTTATGGAATTCACAGCTAAAGAAAAAAAACAGAATCTGTGTCCCCATCGTTGATGCTCTGGAGCTGTTGTTTACCACCTTGTTCTGAATGTTTGCTTCTGTGATGAAGATCACCCAGTTTTTAAAATCCCCGTTTTAATGTTACTTAATATGGTGTCATGAGCCTTTCTCTTGGTCACTATAGTGATAGATCACTATAAAAATACTCATTTGGGGGACATCTGGGTGGCTCAGTTGGTTAAGCCACTGCCTTCGGCTCAGGTCATGATCCCAGCGTCCTGGGATCGAGTCCCACATCGGGCTCCTTGCTCGGCAGGGAGCCTGCTTCTCCCTCTGCCTCTGCCTGCCACTCTGTCTGCCTGTGCTCACTCTCTCTGACAAATAAATAAATAAAATCTTAAAAAAAATAAAAATAAAAATACTCATTTTGTTTTGCTTAAAAGTACTGTATCCAGTGGGACCTGGGCAACTCGGGAAGTGAAGTGTCCAGCTCTTGATTCCGGCTCAGGTCATGATCTCAGGGTCATGAGACTGAGCCCTGTGGCAGGTTCTGTGCTCAGCGGGAAGTTTGCTCGAGAGTCTCTCTGTCCCTCTGCCCCTCCCTCCTCTCTTTCTCTAAAAATAAATAAATAAATTTATTTTTGTTTAAAAAAGTATTGCATCCATTTAAAAAAAAGTCAAACAGTTTAAAAAGACATATGCAGTGGAAATCAGTACCTGCTCCTTGAAGAGCCGGTCTGTGCTTCTTCATATGATCCCTCATGAAACGTACCCCACAAGTGGGAGCACAGTGAAGCCCTCTTCCGCGTCATGCTTCCGTGCGCCTCGGTTACGGTCCCGTCAGGACACACACCGCCACAAAGCCAGCTGCCTTTTAACGACGTCCTGTATCACCATCGGGAGGACCCATCATCCTTCATCTCATCGATCTATGGATAGACATTGGGATTGCTCCCAATCTTTTGTTGTTACATCAGCACTGTGATCATATCCTCCTGCAAATGTCCTCTTGTCTGCGAGCGATTATGCGTGTAATAGTCACTGGGGAAACATGGTATGTAACGACTATTAACATTATCAAGATGGGATGGTGGACAAGCCCCCCCCCCCCCCCCCCCCCGCTGAGGTGAGTTGCTGTTCCACCCATGCCTGGAGCTCGTTTCAGGGAACCCCACACACAGCCACATGCTAAATACCTGAATATTAAAACATTCAGCTAAGGCTGAAGTCTTGGAGCAAGACATTTTATCCATTTTCCTAATTATTAAACTACTGGGAATTTTTATGCAATTTTTGTTCAAGAAATTACAGGCTCTCACTGTCCCCCTTGATTACGGCTTCCTTGCTTCGTACGTACACAGCACTCAGGTATATGAAAGTAGACGTCCAGATGTCACGTCACTTGGCTATTGTTGTGCACCAGCCGGCCACAAGAACCCAGTGGCATACAGCGCTGAGCACTTAATTAGCTCACGTATCTGTGGGTCGGCCGGGAGTCAGCTGCTCTCCACTCGGCTCCGCTGGACCACCGGCTCTGCCCCGTGAGTCTCGAGTCCTCCTCGTGGGACCAGCAAGCCAGCCGGGCAGGTGGAAACACACAAGGTCCCTCGAGACCTAGACTCCCTGCGGGTGCTCCATCCATTCTGCTCTATTCTGTTGGCCAAAGCGAGTCACTGATTCACGGTGACTGGGAGGAAGTGCCAAGTCCCCGGCGAGGGACATGGATACAGGGAAGGGCAGAGAATTGTGGCTGAGGATACCGTATCCTCAGATGTTAACCATAATCTTAGGGGAGACGCCTGGTTCCTACTTCTGACACTGCTTCACCGATTACCTATGAAGATTACCTGTGTGAGCTCAGATCAATGCGTTTGCTCAAGGTCAAGGATGCCAAGAATAGCCCTGAGGTAGACACTGGTTTACACCAAAGCCCCAGAGCATATTTGGGCCACGGCCTGAGCTGAAGATAAACATGAGTCATGCCTAGATGCTTGGCAGGCGTGGGAACCTCTGTGCCTTGGCCAGGGCTGTGTCTGTGGCACAGACCGGTCAGCTCTCGCCCCAGGCCTGCCTTCTTGGTGGTATAACAGGTTCCTTTTCTTTGCAGGGGAATATGGGTCCTGCTGCCTTCTGGCTTCTGCTCTTCCTCCTCAAGAATCCTGAGGCCCTGGCGGCTGTTCGTGGAGAGCTCGAGCAGCTCCTCTCCAAAGCAGAGCAGCCCATTTCACAGATGACCACCCTTCCCCAGAAGGTTTTAGACAGCATGCCTGTGCTTGGTGAGAGAAGCAGACCCTCCAGATTAGCCCCCAAAGACTCGGTCATTGTGGGCAGGCTAAGCCCCTCCCAGCACAGGCTCCCACTGTCCAGGGTCCATGGGTGTCCTCTGACCTAGGGTCCCCCTAGACCTCCTATCTTCTTATACCTGGCATCTCTGTGCCCCTCTCTCAGCTGCCCAGGACTTGTGGACTCAGTCAATTTGTGGTTGCTATTGGCAGAAAACCTCACTTAAACTGGCTGAAGCAGAGGAAGGACTTTTTTTGAGGGTGTTAACTAGAAAAGTTCAGAGGATAGCTAGCTTCAGGCACAGGTGGACCCAGGCGCTTTAACAGGACTCAGTACTCCCTCTCAGCCCTGCTCTGCCGGGTTGGCTGCAGTCTCGGGCCCGTGGGGGGTGGGAGGGTGCACCTCTCTGCAACAATGCTACCCAAAGTCCCAGGAATGTGTCTTTGAGTTATATGTCCACCTCGAACCAATCATGGGGTTCAAAAATTTGGGATGCTTGGATTGGCCAATTACACACAGCTCGTGGAATTGGGAGTAAAGTCAATAGCCCAACCTCTGAGACCAGGAGAGGCTGTGGTCCCCCAAAGAAAACCAGGGAACGATGTCCAGATGGGGATTGTAAGCTGGGCAGACAGAAACAACCAATATCGATGGCCTTGCTCTCCCCTAGTCTGCTCTGATAGCTCCCTGGCTCCCCTAGTCCCTCACAGCTTCTAGAGTCAGACCCAAACCCTCACATCCCTCTGAGGACCACAGTAGTCATATCTCATCACTTGGCCTTTTGTGGCCTCACCGTGTGATGGTGGGACATCCTCTCTGAGCCTGCCCACTTTCCTCTGTAAAATGAGGGCCAAGGGTGGCATGTGAGTGTGTGAGGGGACAGCCGCTGACCCTTCCTGGTACTTGTCTGTGCAGATAGTGTGCTGAGTGAGAGCCTCAGGCTCACCGCCGCGCCCTTCATTACCCGGGAGGTTGTGGTGGACCTGGCCCTGCCCATGGCAGACGGGCGGGAATTCAGCCTGCGACGTGGAGACCGCCTCCTTCTCTTTCCCTTCCTGAGTCCCCAGAAAGATCCGGAAATCTACACAGACCCAGAGGTAAATTACATACTCGAGATCTTGCGGGGAAAATCTGTGGCTTTGGGACCAGTCAGATCTGAGTGGCAGCCCACTTCTGCTCTTTGCTGTGTGACCATGCTCAGATTACTTCACCTCTCTGCGTCTCTATTTTCTCACCTGTGAAATGGACCTCATAATAGCACTTGCCTCACGGGGTTGTCAGGAAGATTAAATGAGAACATGTAAGAAAGGCCTTCACAGTGCCTGGCACACATGGAGTGCTTTATAAGCGCTAGCTGAGCAATTTTCCTTTTTTGGGAATGTTACAGTGTCAGCTTCTCAACACTTTTCTCTCTCCCTGGACTTTGAGATGGGTCGAACTTTCATGATTTCTAACAGATTTGGGTGCTTACTGTGTGCCAGGCCCTGTGCTGTATATCCATCCACTCGCCCCCCCCCCCCCTTTACCCCACCCCTGCCATCCACCCACCCACCCATCCATCAACTCACCCTTCCATCTCTGTCCACGGATCCATTCCCCTATCCTCCACCCTCCTTGCACTCACGACCTCCTCCTTGCCAACTCCTGTGCTCAGATACAATCTCCCCTTATCATTCTACAATGTAACCAAAGGAAATCGACATCCTCTTTCTTAAAAATAAATTTTTAAAATAACCTCTGTGCCCCTACATGGGGCTTGAACTCATGACCCCGAGATTAAGAGCTGCATGCTCTCCTGACAGAGCCTGCCAGGCGCCTCTAAAAATCATCTTAATCTTTAAATTTTAAACTGCCTAAGCAATATATGCTTATAAAGTAGAAATGTACAGGCACGTATGTTTAAAAGTAAAAATTTTCCTTTATTCCTTTTACTTTCCAGTTCCACAGAGTTCCCTAACAACGGTTTGGAGTGCAGCCTTTAAGTTATTTTTATGTCTTTACAGACATACACACAACACACTCACGCACGTAGGAACAGATAGGTGTGTGGACAGGATCACACAACACGCACTCTTCCGAAACTTCAGCAACCAGTCTAGAAAATTCTGTGCGCACACACAGACCAAGCTCAGCCTTCTAAACGGCTACCATAATTATTTTAACCAGTCCGCTATCGATTGACCTTTACAGTGTTTTCAGTTTTCTCCTCTTATAAACAACACTTTGAGGAACATCCTGACACAGCTTTCTTAGGACGGGTGTTGTGGGGGCGGAGTCAGAAAATGGACCTCCTTCCTCTTCCAGGTATTTAAATATAACCGATTCCTGAGCTCTGATGGGTCAGAGAAGAAAGATTTTTACAAGGACGGGAAGCGACTGAAAAATTATAGCATGCCGTGGGGAGCTGGGCACAACCAATGCCTGGGGAAGGCTTATGCCATGAGCAGCATCAAACAGTGAGTGTGGGGGAGGGGGAGCGGGCCTGATGGGGGAGGTTCCCGCCCCAGCTCCTTGGCACATGCCCTCCTCTTCCAAGACCACGGCTTCTCAGCCAGGAAAATGGGCAGAGGCTCCAGAGGGCCCATGAGCCATCTCCTGCCCACAGATCTGTTTATTTGTGGGCTTCAAAATGCGTGCTAACTTTGAAGAATCAGAAGATCTCACATGAAAAACCAGATTTCTGGTCTCTTTTGAAATAATCAGATCTGGCAGTGAGCTCTTGCCTCCGAAAGTGGTGTCCGAATACTAACCACGGGACGTTCTGTGCAGCTGACCGCTGCCGTCTGTATGCAGCTGCCCTGCATGTTTAGACCCCCTCGGCAGGAACTGGCCAAATGGCATTGTTTCCTCTTGGCTATTTAAACGCCTGTGGACCCCAGTGCCTTATGAATTCTCTTCCCTGGATCCCAGGAGCCTTGGCCCCCAGGCCACAAACAGATCAGGCCAGGGTTAGGACATCCGCCCTGTCCTGTGCTGCCCCCTATGTGACCTTAGTAAGCTGGGTGACCTGCTGTGTCTGGGTTCTCAACTCTCCAGCTGGGGGTACTGATCATACTATACCCAGGGGTGTCAGAACAAAGGAATTGGGTCTTGCGAAGTACTTAACCCACTGCCTGGCTCCTTGTAGGTATCTAATAAGGACTAGTTATTACTGTAATTACTAATATGCCGGCATTGTGCCAAGTGAATGGACACATTGCATTAACCTCTTGGTCTCCGTTTTCTCAGCAGTGAAACAGAGTTCCTAATATAGCCCGTTCTGCCTTGGTGCTGCAGGTTACATCCCTAAAAATCACGGCCATGTGAAACCACACAATAAAATCCACAGGGATTTGGGGGGAAAATGGGGCCAGGACACAATAGACAAAAAAAACCTCCTAAGTGCCACGTGCAAGTTAAGAACCCCGGGGAGAGATGGTCGTACAGGCTCACACGTGTTTCAGGGCTGAGAAATACGTAGGTGCTGCCTAAGTATGGCGTTTGACCTTGAAAACCACCTGAAGCTTGTTGGTGGAAGCGGGAGGTGGGCGGGTTGCAGCTGTGCTGTGAGGCGGGGAAGGAGGGTCCCCTGAAATCGCACTTGATCTTAGCCAAAAGGCCGAGAAGCGATGGTCCCCTGAAATCGGACACCCGGTGTCAGTGGGGGCGCACCAGCCGCCCCCGGGAGCCGAGCTCTCTGGGGGAGTTCAGGTGTGTGAGCGTGCGTGGGTGCGTGGATGCCCACTTGGTGGGTCCAGCTGGGTGCAGCTTTGCATTGTCCTCGGGCTTCTCGAGCACGAAACACATGAGCAAATGGGAAATTTACCTGAGGCCTCCTCGGGGCCCCAATACACCCATCATGTTCAAAAGTGTTGTAGCAGAACTGACTGCAGGTCCTACTTCATAAAGTTTTTGGACAGATAAAAAGAGACCTGGGATGCTAAATGGTAGCCCAGCGCCTGGCAGCTACCATTTCAACAAATCAGTCAATTTGCTATTTGCTCTCCCCTCACTGTCGTGCAACACTGCTCAGTAGGGGTCAGATCACCTGCGTCTGTGACCGTGCCCCTGGGGGAGGGGAGGTGCCAGGATCCCCATCCAGCTGCGGGTACAGAACTCTCCGCCCTGTCTAAACTCACTCTCCAGCATCCTATAGCTTCAGGGTTGGGACAGACCCATCCCACCTCTTTAACTTCCTTTGACCAGGTGGGGAAACTGAGGCCCAGAGTGGGAAAGAAACTTGATGAGGGTCAAGAGGCAGAGCCACGTTTGCCTGGCTTTGTTGTCCAGAGCGTGGACTTCGCACCATCGTCAGAGCAGACAGTAAGGGTTCCGGGAGCTGGGGGGGGTGCGCCAGGGGGCGGGGAGGACTCTGGTCTGCAGGAGTCAGAAAGGGTCCCTTAGTCAGGAGGGCTCGTCAGGTGATGCTGCTATAACAAATGATCCTCAAGCCCCTGTGGCCTGTGACAACGGGTTTAGTTCCCGCTCGCAAGTGGGTTGTGGGCGTGGGGGCCCCTGCCCTCCACACACAGATTCAGGGACCAGGCTCTTTCCATCTCCCCGCTTCACCGCCCCAACTCTAGGTAGGTGCAGCCATCAGGCAGAGAGCACACCGGAGATCTCCTGCTGATCAAGCTGTCTTTGGTGTGGAGCCAACCTTGTCACTTCTGCTCCCAGCCCTGGGGCAGAACTGGTGGGTGGGCCTCCTAGCCACAGGGTTAGGTGGACGGGGAGGGGCTCGTGGACTCCAGCTGGGCAGGAACCACCTGGGGTCAGACTCGGGAGGAAGCCATTGCCTTCCTGCCCTATTCCAGAGATGCCCCCCTCGTCTCCCAATCCTGCACACCTTCAACACCATCTTCCTGCAGATTCGTGTTCCTTGTGCTGGTGCACTTTGACCTGGAGCTGATCAACGCCGACGTGGAGATCCCCGAGTTCGATCTCAGCAGGTACGGCTTCGGGCTGATGCAGCCAGAACACGACGTGCCCGTCCGTTACCGCGCCCGGCCGTGAGCTCCAGGAGCAGATGGGGCTCTGCACACATGCTTCCACCCAGCCTGCCCCCCA
The DNA here is from genome assembly GCA_003697995.1 of Taxidea taxus jeffersonii. Taxonomy (NCBI): domain Eukaryota; kingdom Metazoa; phylum Chordata; class Mammalia; order Carnivora; family Mustelidae; genus Taxidea; species Taxidea taxus. The sequence goes on from RCUC01164771.1 coordinate 16,166, forward strand.
TCACCCAACGTCCTGTGTCTACGTTCGCCCTGGGTGCAGGAGCTTTGACCACCCAACGAGGCCAGCACTTCCCTGATTTTTTCCTAGAAGGCTGTGTCGGGGGAGGGGAATGCAGGCACGCTGAGAGGAGGGGATGGAAAGGGACACCAAAAGCTCTATGAATTGTCTGTGGCTATGATTGAGTTCCAGATGAGGCTCTGCTCCCAGCTCACCTTGCTCTCCCCACCCCCCCACTGTAGGATATCCACAGAAGCTGGGGCAGGCAGGGCAGAAGCGGAAGTTCTGCTGTGTCTCAGCTCCCCAATGGGGCCAAGTCCTTGACAGTGCTGTGGTCCCGGCCTTAGCCAGTCAAAGCAGATGCTGGCCTTAAAAGGGCCAATCAGGGCCTCACAGTGTATCTATTGAAATAAGCTGTGTCCCCAAATTATTATTAAACTAGCCAACACCAAAGGAGTCCCTTAGAATATGCCTTCCCTAGGTGCCCCATTCACTAGACACTTCCCTCATCTCTCCAAGGTTTTCCCAAAAGTCAGGAAGGTTTTCCCAAAGGTCAAGTGCAGATCATGAGCCCCCTGCAAAGGCTGGGCTCTGAGGAGTAGAGTTCTCTGTTCTAGACATACGGCCTCCAGATGGGAGAGCTTTCCCAGGGTCGAGACTCAAGTAGGGAATAAGGAAGACCGTCCCAACAGGATGGTCCTGATGGAAGGAACCAGCCAGGGCTCCTGGGAATGGTCAAGCAAAAAAAAAGAGGTGTTGGTTTTCTGCGTTCTAGCTTGGGAGCTCCAGCCGTGGCATATGGTCCATTGGCAGACCTGTTTCATTTGGCCGACACTTATGAAGAAAATACATGAGTTGTTACCATGTCATCTGGGGAAGAGTTCATTTAAAATGCCCATCTTCTCTTGAAAACTTGGAAGAGCGGACTGCGTTGGCCCATGTTCCCAAGGGCAGCTGTCGGCTGGGGCTGAGCAGCAGCCCACTCCCTTACCCAGGCCATGGGCACTGTGGCTCACGAGGGTTTCCATGTGGTGGAAGTTTTTTTCTGTCCCATTCACAGTCTCTCGTGGCCCTCGAAGGCATTCCTGTTTGAGAGCCCTGTTCTGATTCTTAAGAAGTGATATTGGAGGAGGTGATAGGAACCTACTAATGGGTCCTCAGACCAGTGACCCTCCCTATCCTGGATGCGCCACCCTTTAAACAGACAGATTAGATTAAGGATGAAAACTTGCCTTTGCATCAGCTTTAGAGAAAAACAGGTCAAAGAGAAAAACTGCCTGGAAACATTTATTCTGATGTTAAGTATTATAATGAACATTAGGTCCTGTTTATTGAGGACCCTCTAAAGGGCCGTGACAGGCACCGTGGATGCAGTATTTCTGCTTCTCGAAGCATCTCTGCGAAGAGAGGACGGTTAGGCCTTCTGCAGAGATGAGGAAATGGGCTCAGAGAAGTGACATAACTTGGTAGGGTTTGGCAGAATTATTGCCCCAGTAGCACGCGGTACCCGGGCAGCTCTGCGTTCCTTGGGCTCACGGCGGGTGGTGGAGGGCCGGTTCTGATTCGCATTGGAGAGCTCACAGAGCCAGAGGCCCCCATGGCTGGCAGTGTCTCACGAGACACAGACATGCATATGCACGCATAGCTCGGTCCCTGTAGCTTTAGCTGGAGGGAGGAGAGGACCTGAGATCTCCCAACGGTCCAGGGGCCAGTCTCTGCTCGGAGCCGCGCCAGGGCCTGGGGGCTTCCCTGGCCCTCAGCCTCCAGGCACCTCCAGGATTCCCAGACAGACGCTGTGATTGGCAAGAGGCAGGATATCCCCAGGGAAACCCATCTTCACGCCTGGGTGACCCCCGCTGCCGCCCGCTTCTTAACTCTGCAGGAAATCAGGGTTGGCAGCCTTCCGTGGGAGGACAGAGCCGGTTTCCATGGCAACCGTAGCTGCCGCCTCCTGGCTTGGAAGGGAAGGAAAAGGCTGACAGAAATAGATGCAGGAAGATCTCTCCGTGTGGGGCTGTACCCTGGTGCGCTGGGGAAGAGCCCTTACGACTGCCCCCACCGCCAAGTCACCCGGACTAGATTCTCACCCACGTTCCCAAAAAGGCCAGTTCCTCTTAAAGGTGGTGCCTCCTTGGAGCCACAGACATTAGGAAGAGATGGTTCTCCCACCAGGCGGCCCCAGCTGGTACCAGAGATACTGAAGCAGAGCTTGGGAGCCGAGGCTTTAAGCCCTCCCTTGTTTTAATCTTTTTTCCTTTTCCTTCCCTCCACCCACCCTTTTCTTCTTTTCAAGAAAAAATCAATATAAGATATAGAGTGAAGAGGGGAAGATGCGTGTGTTAGCTCCTTGCTGCAGGTTAGTTAGGAAGGTACCGGGACGTCGTTGTATTTCTTCAGACTTCTCTTTAGAACCACAAAGGTGCAGGAGGCATGTCAGAAATGCTCTTGGGTCCACCCGATGAAGTCTTTCCTTCCCATCAGCATTATTATTTTGTTTGCGTTCTATTTCCTATTGTTGTCTACCAGATATTTTCCTTTAAAACAGACTCATTGTTTCAACTTTAAATTTGCTTAAAAGGGGGGAACTTTATTCCACCGCAGCCAGTAAAGGACAATGTGTATCCCTCGCTGCCAAAAATAGAAAGTGGCTGTGAAAGATACATTTGCGGGGGCGGGAGGGGAGGAGGCGGTGGGGGACGGTGGGAGGGCCTGTGGGCCCCTGTGGCCAAGGCTCTTCTCGGTTGCAAAAGAGACAAGCAAGCGTTGCTGGGGTGTTACAGCGAGGCGGGCGCCACCCCAGGCCGTCTCCCTGACCACCGCGGGCAGGAAGAGGAGCAAGTGAGCTCGGCCCATTCTCCGGATGGAGAAGCCGGCTCTGGGAGTTGGAAGTGTCTTGCCAAATTCCCCGATCTTGGTGTGTGTGGTGTGTGTGTGTGCGCGCGTGTTAATAAACACAGTGTTGGGGGGGAGGGGCGTAGCAGTCATTATAATGCCTTGCTGTTTTAATAAAGAATTCTATTTTCATATAATCTGGATGAATGGAAAAGTGCTGAAATGTATTAAACCATCCTTGTTTATGGAACTGCCTCTGAGTGTGATTCAGGTTGACAGCCATGTCTGTCGCGATGGCAAGGCTGGTTTCTGGGAAGAGAGCACAGAGGACCTACTGTGTGCCTGCTTCGGGGCAGGGCCTTTCGAATCCAGTCGCACGGCCAGCGTTCCTCTGTATGTTATTGCCCATTTTTACAGATGGAGAAACTGATGGTCGAGGAGGTGAAGTGGCTTGCCCAAGATCACGTGGCTAGTTAGAAGCCACAAGAGTTGAGGGCAGGCCTCTCTGCCTACTGAGACTGCATTCAGGATCTTTCTATCAACAATCCTCCTGTAGGCAAAAGAGAGGATGCCCATAGAGGACCTTGGGGAGGAGGCCCACAACCCAAAGTAAGACAAACAGAAAAAAAAATTGTCTTAAAAATTCACTGAATGAGGGCGCCTGGGTGGCTCAGTGGGTTAAAGCCTCTGCTTTCGGCTCAGGTCATGATCTCAGGGTGCTGGGATAGAGCCCCCCATCGGGCTCTCTGCTCAGCAGGGAGCCTGCTTCCTCCTCTCTGCCTGCCTCTCTGTCTACTTGTGATCTCTGTCTGTCAAATAAATAAAATCTTAAAAAAAAAAAAATTCACTGGATGTTCTCTGTCCTTCACTATAACATGTGCATTTGGGGTTTTGTTTTGTTTTAAGATTTTATTTGTTTGAAAGAGAGCATGAGCAAAGGGAGGGGCTGAGGGAGAAGCAGACTCCCCACTGAGAAGGCAGCATGGGGGACCATGTGACCTACAGCATGCTCGGGGTAGGGCTCTGTCCCAGAACTCTGGGATCATGACCTGAGCCAAAGGCAGACACTCAACCAGCTGAGCCATCCAGGTGTCCCTGCATTTATTTTAACAAAAATGAAGAGGTGAAATGAATTAGATTTGGGGAAGATAAAAAGAAAATTGTTTTTTTCTCTCCAATCTTAGGTGAAAAAGTAGTTTTGCAAGGTAAACGTCCCTCGCATCAGGTTCCTCGTTTATAAGGGGGCATGGAGGCATGGAGGCATGGAGGCAGGTCTGGTGGGATTGAACTTGGCTGTGATAGACCTCTCAAGTTGAAAGACAGGGATATTTTACATATAAGATGTTTCCATTCAATACAGTAGACAGTTCTTGCCTTTCCATCCAGATACAGGAGACCAGAGGTGGTGTGGTAGCTCCCCTCCCCTACCCCTCTGGTTGCTCCAGCATGTGTGTATGTATGTGTGTGTGAGAGAGAGAGAGAGAGAAAGACGGTGCTGAGTGGGGAGAGTTGGTGGCATGCTGTCCTCTTGCTCTGGAACCTCCCCTAGGACCCGCTTTATGTGAGAAAGAAGGAAATACTCAGAATTCTGCAACTGTCTCCCCAAACCCAAAATGCCATCAGTTGCCTCCCCATCTCTGCGGAGGGGATGACGGGCAGGGGACGCAGAGCCCATCTGGGGCTGGCCCTGTGTCAGAGGGGCCTCACTCTCCCTTGAGGGAGGGGACTTGTCACGATTGTTTTCAGTTGAAAGACTCTGAGGCCACAGCAGAAACTGAGAACTCGGAAGTCTTTAAAACACTCTTTTACATCCTAAAGGTAAAAATCAAATCAGCTATTCCCTGCTTAAGACTCTCCAAGGCTCTTGACATAAAATCCAAACACCTCTCCACAGCCCTCACCTACGTAATTTTTCTCCTTCTCTGTTTTTCTCTCCGATTCCTTCTTGGACCACTCTTGCCCTCCTCACTCTGCTATGGCCACACCCACCACTTTCCATCTTCTTCAACCCTTCTGCCCCAGGGCCTTTGAACCTGCTCTCCCTTCTACCTTTAGCTTGGAATGCCCTTCCCCTTGCTCTTTTATGGCTTGCTGATTACTCTGACTCACCATTCACCTGTAGCATCCCTCCTCCCCCCTGTCTGTTGTCCTGACATTCATACTTTTCTTATTTTCTTCTCAGTGATTATCAATATCAGATTATTTTTAAAAGTCTCTGTTTATGCCTCCCAGTTGAATGTGATCTCCAGGAGGGAAGGTTAGCTTTATCACTCCCTCGTTCCCAGCATGCAACATAAGCTTGACACATAGTAGGTGCTCAGGAAATACACACTAAGTGAACAAGTGGTCCTTTCCTCATTGTGGGTGAGTTTATCTTTTATCCTGGATGGCAAGGAGTCATGAAGGTTTATCAGCAGGGGAGTGACATGGCCAGACTTCTTTTTCAAGCCTACCCTGGTAGCTGTGGGGAGGTTGGATTAGAGGAAGGATAAAACTAGGGGAGGAAGATCAGAGAGGAGTCAGATGAGACCAGGAAGAGGTGGACAAGGTATCATCACAACAGTGGAAAGAAGGTAGAAAAGATATCAGTTCCCAAAGGGCAGGGGAGCTAGATGTCAATGAAATGTGATCTTACAAGAATCAGTTCATTTGCTCCTGATCTCTGTAGCTTTGATTTCCTCCTTTTGCTGACTTGCTCCTTTTCCATCACATCTTGGAGTTCCCCAGGCCATCTGCAGCGAAGAAATATTACTTTACCTTTAATTGCTTTGCTGGAAGCTCATACCTCAATCCATCCATGCCCTGTATTTCATCATTTTTTGGCTGCAGACCCTGGGAGCTGATGGCTTTGGCAAAGTCCAGGCTACAAAGGGGTTTGATGGACTATGTGCAGGTTTACCTATCTCCTTCTATGGGACTCTCTGGGGCACCCATGTTTTCTCCCAGGGAGGGAGCTGGAGCTTACCACAGAGCATTACATGTAATAACAACTCTAAAATGGTAGGTAGAAGATAAGTGACTGGTGGCCAAGAGAGTGATAGCCAATGAGTGGGTGGGTGGATAGGTGAGCGGTGGACAGATGCATGAATATTTGGTCTGGATAACTGTCGGGGGGAGAGAATGAGTAAGTAAGTAGATGCATGGATAGGTGGATGGATAAGTGGATGAGTAAGTAGGTGGGTAAGTAATTGGGTATATAGGTGAGTGGGTAGGTGAATGGGTAAATAGAGGTAGATGGATGGATAAATGGTGGGTGTATGAATGGGTGGAAAGATGGATAGTGGATAGAATATGTGAATGAATGGAAAAAAGATGGATGTGTGAGTACATAGATTGATAGATAAGTGGGTAGATAAATGGTTGGGTGTATAATTAGATAATTTGATGGCTATATGGTTGGATAGTATATGGATTGTTGAATAGATGGCTGGGTTGATGGGTAGGTGGTAGGCAAAAGATGGAAGAAGAACAGATAAATATTTGGGTTAGTGAGAAAACTGGGCTCACCCTTTACCAGGAACCTGGGCCAGGATACCCAGGGCTTGATGAAGTCCATCAGGCTAGAATAGAATGGGATGGATACTAGAATCAGACATCTGGTTATTCAAGGATCATCCAACAACAAATAGGTCTTTTTTTTTCTTAAGATTTTATTTATTTATTTGAAACACAGAGAGAGAAATCACAAGTAGGCAGAGAGGCAGGCAGAAAGAGAGGGGGAAGCAAGCTCTCTGCTGAGCAGAGAGCCGGATGCGGGACTCGATCCCAGGACCCTGAGATCATGACCTGAGCCGGAGGCAGAGGCTTAACCCACTAAGCCACCCAGGCGCCCTGCAAATAGGTCTTTATATTAGAATATTCAGCCCAAGGGTGAGAGAGCTTGAAAGAATCTTAAATGAGGTCAGATACATGCAAAGCATTACCAGCCGCTGGTATAGAGTAGGTGCTCAGTGTTGGCTCTTACTATTGTGGCTGTTGCTACTATGTTATATGAGCCTGTACTTCCGAGTGTTAGGCATGGGTGCTAAGCACTACGTATGTATTATCATGTGTATTATCTCGTTAGACTCCCCAGCAACTCTGAGGGGCACATTCTATCATGAGCCCCATTTTATTCGTGATTATGATTATTATTATTGGGTGTGACAAAAGAGAAGCAGGCGAGAAGACTGGAGTCCAAGCTGATGGAAAATCCCCTGGGGCTGCTGGAACTTTGGGCAAGGCCACAGCAAAGAGATGTCAATGATTTCCCTTGAGCCTTTGGGTGTCTCCGTAACTATCCTCATAAAGCAGTTATTCCTTCCCAGGGGTCTGTGAGGGAGAGGGGAGAGGGGAACTTCTTGTTCAGTGCCTAGAAGTGCCAAGAAACTTGAGGACACTTAGTGGGATTTTAAGTAAGTGGTAGCTGTTATTATGGAGTTTAAGAAGGAAAAAACTGACTTCAAGTGGATACATCTCTTGCTGCCACAGGTGAGAAGGGATTCACTTGTATTTATAGGGGTGAATTGGGTTAACTTGGTATCACTCAGCCTCAGGTAAAAATCTCAACACCTCTCACCAGGAAGTCTGCCGAGACGGCCTGAGTAGATATGGTTTGTGACCTGGAACCAGCCCTCAGCTGCCCACCTCTCTGGCTGATCTTTGGGCTGCTGCTCTCCTTGATGAGCTGTTAATTTTTCCCATCTATAAAATGACACGGTTATACTTGAACACTTACGGCAGGGGGTGGGGGGGTGGGGGAGAGTTTCTTTGTAAAACATTCTGAATTTGATTATTCTTTTTGCTCTGTTTCCTATACTGTTTCATTTACTTTTCCCCTGTTTCTTATAAGTACATTATAAGGAGATAGTAAACTTTTGGTTTGTGGAGAAAGAATTGTATCAGTTGGACCCTTTGGGACATAAAGGCAAACATCACAGCTCAATCTGGGTTAGATAAAAAAGGGAGAATTTACTAGCTCACACAGCTGGAAAACCCAGGGGCAATGCCTTCAGGCACAACTGGATCCAGAAACTCTAATGACATTGTCAGGACTCAGTATCTCAACCTCTGGGCTGTACTTTCCCTGAATTGCTTTTAAGTCTCTCCTCTTATGATGGCAGAAAATTCTAGGAAATGAAGGCGAGATATTTTCAAATAGTTATAGTCTTTTCATTCAGAAAGTAAAAATTCTCAGCTGCATGCTGTGCAGAGCCTGGGGAAACAGAGAGAGACAACTATTCCCACTGTCTGTACTTCCAAGATCTAGGTGTATCTAGATGTTCTTTATCTAAATCTGGAACCCAACTTTGCAGGACTTGGGCCACCCAGAGGAAAGAATCCAAAATGACAAGGAATATCTAGCACTAGCCTCGGGCTTGGGGAAAAATCGATCTCTTGCCTCAACCTTGTGACTGTGACCTTGCCTAGCCATCTCCACTACCATCATCCCAGTCTCAGCCCTTCACCTCTGGCCCCAGCAGCTGCAGATGCCTCATGAGGGGTCTTCCTGCTGTCATCTTTGTCTCCCAGCACTCCATAATGCACACAGCTGCTCACCTCACAAAATATATCAGCATGTAGGACTTCCCTGCTTAAAATTCTGTCATGGCTTCCCATCAGGATTAGAAAAAACTCAAACTCATTCCTTATAACTTTGAGAATAAAATTCCAACAAGGCTCTGCATGGCCTAGTCTGGTCTACCTCTCTAACCTCCCTTCCCAAGGTCATTTCCACCTTACAGCCTTTGCTTTCATTGGCTCCCCTGCCTCTACTCCTTCCTCAGAATTTCACATGGTTGTCTTCTCCTTGCCCTGAGGTTCTGAGCTTAGATATATCACCTCCTCCTGGAAGACTTCCCATCTGACAACCCTATCTAAAGTTGCTGGCTCCTCTCCCAGATATGCTCTGTACTTCCTCTTGTTTACTTTTCTTCGTGGCATTTATCACAATCTAAGTTATCAGATTTCTTTATTTAACTTGTTTGCTAATTGTATTCCCCACCAGAATATAAGTCCAAGAGCATGGGGATTGCTTGTTTTATTCTTCTCACTTTATCTCCAGTGTCTAAGAGTAGTGTTTGGCATATAGTAGGTGCCCACTAAGTCATGATTGAGAGAATAGCATTTCCAGACCAGCAAATGCTTTTGCCTTCTATTAAATTAATCTAGGGTTTTCAACCTTGGCACTCTTGACATTCAGAACAGGAGGATTATTTATTGTGAGTGTCCATCCTGTGCCCTAGAGGATGTTTAGCAGCATCTCTGGCTTCTACCCACAAGATGATGACATCTTGGACAAGGACCATGTGATGGAGGTGATGAAAAGTGAACAGACTTTTAAAAATATAATAATATTGGGGCACCTGGGTGGCTCAGTTTTCTAAGGGCCCAACTCTTGATTTCAGCTCCGGTCTTGATCTCAGGGTCATGAGTTCAAGCCGTGTGTTGGGCTCCATGCTGGGCGTGGAGCCTACTTTAAAATATATACATATATATACAAATATATTTTTGTATGTTTTATTAAATATATTTAAATATAAAATTTTTATATATACATATAGGTACCTATATATTATGTTAATATGTATATAATTGTATATATAACATAATAGTATGTATATAATATGTATATATATATATTTTTAAAGATTTATTTATTTATTTTTTTGAGAGAGAGATAGTGAGAGAGAGAGCATGAGAGGCTAGAAGGTCAGAGGGAGAAGCAGACTCCCCGCAGAGCTGGGAACCCGATGCGGGACTCGATCCCTGGACTCCGGGATCATGACCTGAGCGGAAGGCAGCTGCTTAACCAACTGAGCCACCCAGGCACCCCTATAATATGTATATATTATAACTATGTATATGTAGTAATATTATGTGCAACACTATGGAAATGAATCTCTTTGTTTTATAAATGAAGAAAAGGGTCAGAGAGGGGAAGGGGCCCTGTGGCTTAGCCACAGCTTTCTTGTCCAAAGCAGGGTGCTTACTGTGTATCCCTATCACCTACTTACTTGTCAGCAGTAAATATTTATTTGAAAGAATAAATAAGTGAACACGAGGCCCAACTATGGCATCCATAGGGAAGCCTTGCTCACCTCTTCAGGTAAGTCCTTTGGTTCTGTATTCATTTCTAGAGATTATTGGATGGATTCTGTCTCCTCCACTGGACAGAAGCTCCAGGGGAGGATGGTACCTTTACTGAGCCTGGCACAGGGCCAGACACACAGTAAACTCTCAATAACCAGCTGCTCAAGGTAACATGAACGAATGAATAAATCACCAGGCTCTATAGACCAGCTGACCCCTCACTCTCTCTTCCCCTCACCCTACTTTATTTTTGTCTTAGCCCTTGCCACCAACTGACACATTGCCTATTTCTCTGCTGATCGACTTCATTGTCCACCTTCCTCCGCTAGAATCCAGAATTCCAGCCTAGAATTCGATTTGAGAATCTAGCATGGAAGCTCATGAAAGCAAGGGGTATTTAAAATTGCAATCTGCCCCCACCGCACCCCCGCCTCTATCCCTCTCCTTTGCTTCCTTATCCCCCCAGCGCTTATCATCGTCTGACATATCTTTTGCCTTTCTTGTTTTTTTGTCAGTCTCCGGCCGGCTCTCCAAGGACTAAACGTTTGTGTTTGATTCCCAGCTGTTTATCCTAGTGCCTCACACATAGTGGGCGCTCACCCCCACCTTCTTCACCTGACAAAGGAAGGCTGGATTGCGAGGCAGCCGGGAAATGGAGCCCAGGTGGGAAGGGCCGGGCCGCCAGGTGCATCTTCTCTCGAAGCCCTAGCCCGCCCCCATCCTCACCTGGAGGCTGGGCCGGGCAGGCAGGAGTTAAGCGGCGCGCACGCTTCCGACCCGCAGGTGGCGCCGTCCCGCCTCGGTGCCCGACTCCCGGCGCTCCGAAGTGCGGGACAGAATCGCAGCCAGCGCAGAGCCTAAGCTCAGCCCCGACTTGTTGATCTCGCTCAAGCAGCAGCCGTTGCCGCCGCCGCCGCGGGAGCAGGAGCAGGAGCAGGAGGAGGTGGAGCAGGAGGCGCCGCCCGATCGCGGACCTGCCACCCGCGCCCCCAGCGCTCCCCCGCACCCCCAGCCTCGGAGAAGGCGCCCCAGCTCCGCGGCGCCTGCAGCCCTAGCGTGTCGCCTGCCCGGCCGGCGTAGGCCGGGCCCGGCCCGGCCCCGGGTCCGCCGCTGCCCGCGGGCGGGGGCGCCCGGGCGGCCGGGGCGATGCGCGTTCCCTGGCCCCGGGAAGCGGCCGCCCAGGGGGTGAGTGTTGAGGCGCGCGGCCAGCGGCGGGGACACAGGGGAACAGAGGAAGGGGACTCGGTTGCCGCGGTTCGGCCTGTTGGTCTACCAGGGCTCCGCGGCTTCAGGCGGGGGGTGGGGGGGGAGTGGGGGGACGTTATGGGGGGGGATTCTTCGGGCAAGGGTTGGGGCCTAGGGAGGCACGAGGGGAGGGGGCGTCAGGATCACATGCTGGGGGGGCTTAGGGCAGCCCCCGAAATCACCAGCGCGCGGCGGGAGGAGGGCACGTTTTGAAAAGGCCAGAAAATTCAGCTCCTTTCCCCGCCTCCCACCTCCCCCACCCATTCCTTTCCAAGCACCGGGAAAGGCGCAGAACCCGGAGTTATAAAAAGCCATCGCAGGAGAGGAGCGAGGAGGGGGAAGGGGGCGGGGAAGGAGAAAAGGAAGGATGGAGCAGGTGGATCCGTAGGACTCTGCGCGCCCCTCCCGGTGTGGAGTAGGGGTCACAGAGGGAGGGTCAGGACTCCGCGCAGATCTTGGCTTTGCATCTTTCAGGGCTCACTTAGATACCGGAGCGACCTCAAGAGATGCTCCCGTGCTTTAGGGAGAGGGGTCGCTCCCGAGAGAGGCTGTCTTTGACCGCCCTGTAAGTTGTGACCTCCGACAGGTGGGCAGCAGCAATCCCCCCTAGAATTCCCCCCGAGTCTTTCAAGGTTTAAAAAAACCGAACCCTCAGCCACCCTCTAGAACTCAAATTCTAATTATTTCGAAGCAGGGGGAAAGAAAAGATGAGAAATCTTAAAAAAAAAAAAAAAGTTTTTCATGCAGCGCCCTTTTCTGCCCATTGTGGGGCCTGGTTTGGGACTCGACGGGGAGACCCAGAAAGAAGCGAGTTTCAGCACTCGACGGGGAGGACAGCGCCCCGGGCGGCTGGGTCGGCCCCGGGCTGCAGAAACCCGGGGTGGGGCCTCCGGGATCCCCGGAGCGCCTCTTGGGGGCCCTCTCCCGGCCCCGAAGAGCCGCCCCTCCCTCTACCCATGGGGTGGGGAGGACTTCAGCACCCGCGGGAGGGACAGCGCCAAGTCGTTCAGCAACCCCCACCCCACACCCCGCCCCCCAAGTCCTGAGCCGCTTAAGTACCGGGAAGGTCAAGGCCAGTTGGGGCCGGGGTGGAGAGGGCCCCGGTGGAGAGGTGGGGAGGGGCCGCGCCCAGCTCCCTGTTTACTGACCCGCTTCTGCTTCCTGCCTTGCAGCGGTCAGGATGGAGGTGAGAAGACGGCCGTGACGCACGCAGGTGCAGTCCCCTGCACCCCCAGCAGCCCACAGCGCTCCCTGCCCCCCTCCCCCGCAGCGGCCGGCCTTGCCGTCCAGTGACAGCGGCCTGGGGGGGCAGGGGGGGCGGGGGCGGCCGGACCAGCGATGCCGGCGGGCATGACGAAGCATGGCTCCCGCTCCACCAGCTCGCTGCCGCCCGAGCCCATGGAGATCGTGCGCAGCAAGGCGTGCTCGAGGCGCGTCCGCCTCAACGTCGGGGGTCTGGCACACGAGGTGCTCTGGCGCACCCTGGACCGCCTTCCCCGCACGCGGCTGGGCAAGCTGCGCGACTGCAACACGCACGACTCGCTGCTCGAGGTGTGCGACGACTACAGCCTCGACGACAACGAGTACTTCTTCGATCGCCATCCAGGCGCCTTCACCTCCATCCTCAACTTCTACCGCACTGGGCGGCTGCACATGATGGAGGAGATGTGCGCGTTGAGCTTCAGCCAAGAGCTTGACTACTGGGGCATCGACGAAATCTACCTGGAGTCCTGCTGCCAAGCCCGCTACCACCAGAAGAAGGAGCAGATGAACGAGGAGCTCAAGCGGGAGGCTGAGACCCTGCGGGAGCGGGAGGGGGAGGAGTTCGATAACACGTGCTGCGCAGAGAAGAGGAAAAAACTCTGGGACCTCCTGGAGAAGCCCAATTCTTCCGTAGCTGCCAAGGTGAGTCTGGGATCTGCGGGCAATTGCACTGGGGGCTCTGCCTGGGTCCCCCACTTGAGGACTACCGCTGGGGGTCTCTGGCTTAGTTCCCAAATAAGAAGACCCGAAAGGGGGAGGGGCTCTGGCGGAGACCTCAGAGGTGAGGACCAACCCCGTCCGACTGCTCTGTTTGCACCGGTTACCTCATCCCTTGATGATTCAATACTCTGTATCTCAACTCTTTTGGAGAAGAGGATTTGCGGAGCTGTCAACTCCCACAGCAAGAGGGTGGACTCTGAATAAGAAGGCACAGAGGGACGGTAAAGCCTTGCTGGGATGGAGTTGAGTTTGGTCTGCATACATAATGCTCCCTGTGGAGTCCTAGATCCAGGTGGGAGGGGGGGTCACCTGCGATTCTAATACTTATCCCAGTATTTTTAACCCCACTTTGCCCCGAGGAAGGAATAAAAGCAGCTTACAGATGGGCTTGGAGGACACAGATACCGTCAGGCAGTTTTAACATCAGTAAGAAAAATGAGGCAAAGGGACTCGGGTGGGTGTGTGCATACGTGGCGCACTCAGCTGGCTGTGGATGCTTGTGGGCGAAGGGTCACCCCTGGTTTGCTCTTTCTTTCTTTCTTTTTTTCTTTCTTTCTGAGTTTATTCCAAGAATGATTTGATGCAGCTTATAAAGATGCTTTGGCTTTCGGAAGAGGATGTAAATTCTGAAATAAGAGAGAAAAATGAGGCAACATGAAAAAATGAAGCAGAAGGAGGCAAAAGGCTTAGATCAAACCTAGGGGGCCAGTGTGCTATGGGGAAAGGCAGGGGCTATGTGGGCCCAGGACAGACTTGTGGTGGGGGTCCAGACCAGGGAAGGGGGGCAGTGGTTGATAAGTGGCTCCTTTGTGTGAGGCCCGATTCTGGGAATGGCTCACCTGTCTTCAGGTGGCCAGCGTGCTGGGTGTTGGGAGTAAATGGCAACATCGTGCGTTCGGCGCTCTCAAAGAGGTTGTGTGAGGCCCAGAGGGAGCCAGAAAAGAGAAGAGTTGATGTCATACCCAGGACTGCCATGTCGGGAAAGACATGTTGAACACTCCCAAGGAGTGGGGCCGGGAGGGGTGGGGATGGGGTGGACAGGCAGGTAAATGTGTTCACGGCAAAAGAAAAAAGGCAGGAGGAAGCGTGTACACCAACATCATGTATGTGCTTGGGCTGCCTCATGCCCCCACTGGCCTCTCCTTCTGGGATCCCCCTGGCTTAGTTGGCTCCTCACTGAAAGTCCACCTGCAAGGCTGGGTCTGAAGGGGACATTGTGGGTTCCCTTTCCCAGATCTGGCAGCTTGGGGAGAGGCCTCTGAGAATAGGGGCAGGAAGGGGTGGCTGGGAGGAAGATGGACGGAGGCCTGAACATTTTCCCTCTTCCCTGGCAAACCCCAAGAGGATGTAGAGATTTCTAGGCCTGGTTTCCTCTTCTGTGGGCTGCCTCTGACCATAATCCTGCCCTAGGGCTTGTGTCCAGAAAGCCTCCCTCTTAAGACAGTCACTCACCCTTAACCGGCTTAGGATCAGCAGACTTATTTTGCTATTTCCAGGCCTGACGGGTTTCTCCTACACATACACCCTGGTTAGGCCCAAACATGACTCCCCCCCCCCCCCCCCCACCCCCCTGTCCTGTCCCTAAGACATGAGAATGAGGGGCCAGGAAGGGTCGAGTCACCCTTCCAGAGAAGAAGCAGGCAAAGGGCTGTGTTTGGGTTAGTGTCTGGCAGCAAGGCAGGGGAGGGAGCTCTGGCTTGCAAAAGGCGATGTTTGGGAATAAACAGCCTCATCTTGCCCTCGGGTTAATCCGCTCATGGGGAGGGGTTTCATGACCTCTCCATGATCCCAGGCTCAGGCCGTCAGCTCACATTCCCCGCAGATGGACTGTCTAGGACATTCTGCAGCCAGAGCTGAAATGGGGAGGCAGGCAGGCTCATTGGTCCCTCAGTATAGAAATCCCGACCACCATTGATCAAACATTTACTGTGTATGGGACATAACAACACAATTGGTCCTTACACCAGCTCTCTGTTATTATCCTGCCTTTTACAAATAGGGAGGTTCAGAGAGGTTGAGTAACTTGCCTAAGGTCGCACAGCAGGCAAACAGGAGCAGACAGAAATTCAAACCCAAGTGTGATTTTGAAGACGTTGTTCTTTCCATAGTGGTTGAGAGCCACAGATGTCTCCCCAGTCTCCCTGCTTCTACTTTTGACCCCTGCACTCATGGTGCACAATGCAGCCAGAGTGAGCTTTTCAAAATATAGACTGGATCACATTTTTCATCTTCTTAAAATCCTTGAGAGGTTTCCCATCACACTCAGAATAAAATCCAAACCTTCCACTATGGCTCATCAGACCCTACTGAATCGGTCCCCATGTCCTCTCTCTGAGTTCAGCTCTCTCTGTTCAACTCTCCTCTGGTTCACTGGGCTCCAGTCCACTGGCTTCCTTGCTGTTCCCTATACAGGGAAGGCTTTAGCCTACCTCAGGACTTTTGCACTGGCTATTCTCTGAGAGATTTTTCCCTACCCCTGTCTAAAACGTCCTCCTTCCCCTTACTCTGAAACCACATTCAGTGTCTTGCCTGCATAGGCTCTGACCACCATCTGAAGTTGCATTTTCTTCCTTTTCTTCCTCCCCCCTCCAGAGTGTGAGTTCCATGAGTTATAGTCACTGCTCTGTTCCCAGCACCCGTCAAGGTGGCTGGCCCAGAGGAGCTCCAAATAACATGTGGACTGAATGAATGATCAAGCCATCCGTCAGTCAGTGTGTCATGGGTTTTGGAGATCTCTCTTGTTCCTCACCGCCTGCCTGCAGCCCAGCTTCCTGGCCTCCTTCAGTCATCTGTATTTTGCCCACCCCATCCATTCCCCAAGTTAGGTGCCTTGCTTGTCAGAACAGCAAAGCCTGTGGAAATTTCTCAGAGGCCCCAGAATGAGATCGTCAAATGGAGGATCATTTCTCGGTGGTTGTGGGATGCAGGAACAAGCCTATCTCATATGTTTAGAGCAAGGACAGACCAGGATCCCAGGCCCAGTCCCACCCCCTCCCCAGTTTTTGGCCTCAGGTAGATGGTTCACCTCTGTGAGCCCTCACCTTCCACCTATAAGATGGAGACATAAGGTCCTCCTTGCAGAGTCATCACAAAATCACGTTTGTCAAGATTTAGCACAGTGCCTAGCACATGAAAGTAGGTGCGGCTCGCTTTTGTAAGTAGGAGCAGAGTCTTTTCTCTATGACTGGGTGGGCTGAGGTGCGACAAACTCTTTCCTCCTGATAGCAGTACCGGGAGACGGAGCTGACACTGTTAATAATTGATGGATGTTCTGGCAACGCGGAGACAAACCAAAGTATAGGCTCTTGCCTTCACTGTCAGGGGAGTGAAAATCAAAATCCATTAGGCAAAAGGCAGCGTGATGGATTCTTGTTTGGAAGCTGGGGTCAGCCCTGTCAGAGCGACAAGACTGTGGTCCTGGGCCACCGCTGGGTTTCCGCTTTCTTGGAAAAACCTCCAGGCTTTTCTTAGCAGGAGAGAGAGGGGTATAATTTGCCAGGCCAGGAGCATCTGCCCTCCCTGGAATAGTCTCAGAGTGTGTATCTCAGGCTGACTGGCTACTGTTGAGTGTGCTAGGCACTAATTAGGGGTACTTTAAGACCCCTATCTGAAGGGGTCTCATTGAAATCCCTCAACATTGAAGGATGGATTATCCTATCAGGTAATCTGCCAGTTTGGACTGCAAGTGATGGAATAGAAAACTCTAGCGGCCTCTGCAAGGAGGAAGATGCATCATTTCATGTAACAGAAGGTTGCAAGGTAGCTGGTTTGGGGTTAATGGCTCCAGGATGCCATCAGGATTCTAGAATCTTTCTGTCTTTCTGCTCCTCCAGCTCCTGCACATGGCTTGGTCCTCAGGCTTGATGCCTCTTGTTGCAAGACTGCTAGTGCAGACCCATGAGGTCCAACCAGTGAAGAGGGTCATTTCATCCCTGAGAGGCAAACCTTTCCCAGGAGCCCCCTCAGACTTCTTTTCAAGTCCCACTGGCCAAGATCAGGTCACACGCTCATGCTCTCCCTACAGGGAAGCCAAGGAAGGCAAGCATCTAGCACTTTCAGATGCAGGAAGGAATGGCTTTGATGAGTGGTATTAAGACTCTTTCACAAAGAGAAAATTGAGGTTCTGAGAGGTGAACTCACTTGCTGGAACTCCCATAACTAAACGCTCAATAAATATTTGTTGAAGGAATGAAAATGGCAGAGCTAGGACTTGAGCCCTGGCTGGTCTGGTTCCCAGCCTGTGTTTCTTAATCCTGGAATCTTGGGCAGATTCTTTAAGCTGTCTGCACGGTACTGAGCTCATCACCCAAATGGCAGTTAGAGCAATGCCCACCTCTTGGGGTGTTTTCCATGACTCAGATTTCTGATGTGAATATAATTTGCAAATGGAAAGTACTTTATAAATGTGAATAATCATAATAATTATATATTCTTATATTCAAAAGTGGGAGCGGTCTCTATTTCAAGATAGTGGTTAGTATTTTGCCCACCACGATTTGATGAAGAATCCTGCCTAGTTGGGGGTGGGGCACCTTCCTGGCTCCATTGGTGGATTGTGGGATTGTGATTTCAGGTTGTGAGTTCAAGCCCCATGTTGGGTATTGAGATTACTTAAGAATAAATATTAAAAAAGAAAAAAAGGAATCCTTTCCAGGGCCTAACAGATGTGGTTCAGTTCTCAGGTCCATGGCTTACGAGGAATACAACTGTGGGCAAATTCCTTCCCTTCTCTGAGTCTTAGTTTCCTCATCTAGGAAATGCGAATTAAAATGGAGCCCACCTGAGAGAGCCACAAGGTGGTAATCTGCAGGAAGTGCCTGGCACATGGGCACATCCGATAAATGACAACAGTGATGATTAGCATGACCAGAGGATTCCTCTCTGCCAACTACACCCCTGCTTGGCAACATCTCCTGTCCCAGTGTTGTGGATTGCCTGATCACTGCCCACCACTTTGGGATTTCATACCTCTAAAGTGATGCTGCTTTGTTTCCCTAACCTGAGACAGGGGGATTCATGGATTATCATCAGGAAAAAAATGAGGGCAGGAGGTGGGTGGGGGTGAAAAAATGAGGGAAGCCAATCTGGAATCTACGGGACCCTTTCAATGCTATGAGTCATCAGTGGCCGAGGCTCTTGCCAGCCCAGGTCCGTCATCCTAGATGTTTGTGTTTATTCCTTGGAGACGATATTGCAGAGATTCGGAATCCTGGCTGTGGGATCACACCATCCTGGGTTGGAATCCCAGCCCTGCCATTTCCTAGCTCTGGACTTTGGGCAAATCACTTCACCTCCCCTAGCTTCCATTTCCGAATCTGTAAATGAGGATGACATTAAAACCCTCCTCACGGGGCTGCCCAAGGGATTAAGTATGATAGTGGATGTGAGGCACTGAAACCAGGCGTCAGAAATCCTGGATCCGCATTTGATGTAAGGAAACACAGAGGATGCCAGGGACTTGGCTGGGTCACAAGTTGGTGAAAGACCAGGGATCATTTCCAGGCCTTTCTGACCCTCATCGAGGCTCAGAGATCTTTCCATCCTGTTCAGATGCTTGACCAGGATCATACCTTGGCAGCTGGTCTCTCGGGGGTTTTGAAAGGCTACAAAATGTGAAAATGTGAAAATGCTTAGGGAGGAAAAGTGTTGGCCAAATGAGCAGTTTGGCCAAAGCTTCATTAACTGAAAGAGAACAAGCCTGCAGTAAATACCAACTCCATACCCAGCACTTTGTGTACTTCCTAGACTTGATAGTAGCATGGATGAGAGCCCTGATTTTAGGGCTGGATGGCCCAAGTTCAAAGTCTGGTTCCTTCACTCAGCTACTGCGTGATTTGGGGCAGACCGCCGTACCTCTCCGTGGCCCGGTTCTTTCATGCATCAAGTGAGGGCAGTAACAAAGCCTGTCTCATGGAATTGCTACCAAATTAATGAGTTAACGCAAACAGTGGCTCATAGAGAGCCTTCAGTAACTTTTAGGGTTTTGTTTCTGTTTTTAACTGTCAATGTCTCATTTAATCCTCCTGATGATCCTGCCAGATAAATAAGCTCCTTTTCAAAAAAAAGAAAATTTTAAAAATCTCCTTCTTCTAAAATGATCCGTGCTCATTGTAAGGTGAGGTTGTGTCACTTGTTCACCATCGCAGGGGCAGTTGAGGCAGAAGGGGGACTCAGCCCCAAGAAAGGAGAGGCAGTGTCCCACCCAGATCCGTTTAGCTCTTAGCATTTCAGTGCCACCAGCCCAGCTCCCAGCCGTCCCCGCTCCTATAGTGCTTTGCCTTAGAGGCCTCCTGTGGCCAGTGACTCCAGTTAAGACAGGGACCTGATGTCTCACCCAGAGCAGCCCTCCCCTGCTGACTGCTGGGGGCAGCTGGATAAACACCCCGGCCCCCTCACCTCTGGATGGGGGTATAACTCAGAGGTGACCGGTCTACAAAGGGCCCCAGAGTTCCTGGTGACCCTGGTAGTTCCTTGCTTGATAATACACCCCGTTTGGCTTCTTTCCCTTCCCCGTCTCACAGCCCCTCTCCCCTACCAGTGTTTTCTGGGATGACTTCCCACACAAGCCACTTGTGCTTGGATCCTGGTCGTAGGATCTGGTTCTGGGGGGAATGAACCACAGATCTGTGGGAAATGTCACGTCTTCAGTGTCCTGGTTGTCTTGTGGGCTTAAAAAAGCATCTTACAGGGGCGCCTGGGTGGCTAAGTGGGTTAAAGCCTCTGCCTTTGGCTCGGGTCATGATCCCAGGGTCCTGGGATCGAGCCCCGCATCGGGCTCTGTGCTTGGCGGGGAGCCTGCTTCCCCCTTTCTCTCTCTGCCTGCTTCTCTGCCTACTTGTGATCTCTGTCTATCAACTAAATAAATACAATCTTTAAAAAAAAAAAAAGCATCTTACAACAAAACCCCTATCAGAGATCCTCCTAAAAGAAAAGAATCCTGGGCTGGCTGGTTTCGGCAGCCTCACCTCCATCTCCCGGATAAAAGAAGAACCAACAGCAGCAGTTGCTACCAAACAGCACTTACAGGCTGGTGCAGATGCAAGGAGAGTCATGAACCCAACGGATCTGACTCCCGAGCCACCCTGGGAGGGAGCGACAATCATCCTCTTCTCACAGTCAGGGATATCACGGCCCAGAGAGGTAAAGTGCCTGGCCCACAGGGAGTGGGAGGGCTCTCTGACCCAACCCATGGTTTGGCCTCAGGGCTGTGTGAAGAGCCCTCAGGAAGTGAGAGCCATCCCCACCTTGCGCTTGCCCCCTCCCCAGGATGGGGGGACCATGCTTTGAGGGAGGGATGTGTTCAACATCTCCCACCTGACTTGGGAGGGTTCCTGGCTCCGGATCCCTCACGACCTGCCCCCAAAGGCTACTGGCTGGGACTACTACAGACACAGATTAGCATTAGGCATTATTTTAATAGCTAATTTAATAGATAAGGGCCCAACCTTCTCCCTGAGGGAGAGACAGATTCTTGGTTTTGGTAAAGATGAGCGTGACCAAGGGGAGCCGGGGAGCTGAAATTCACATGCTAATGTCCAGCACACGGTTCTCCTTCAAATGTTTCCCTGGTGACATAAATAACAAATAAGACGTAATATCACCACACAAGACCTATTCCTAAGGGCCTGCCTGGGTTCAGATCCCACCTCCATCACTTCCTGGTGGTGCAAGCCCACGGGACACCTCACCTCTGTGAGACTGGGAAGTAGATGTATAACATAGGGCACACTTCACAGAGTGGTGGCCTTCAACCCTGGCTGCACCTTCAGATCCCTTGAGCTTTGAAAAACACTTACACCTGAGCGCCACAATTGGAACACAACCCCCAGATGATTTCTTGTTTTATTTCCGGCAAAATACATAAAACATAAAATTCACCATCTTAAAACCGTGTTTAAGTACATAGTTGAAGAGTGTTAAGTATACACACATTGTTGTGCAACCAATCTCCAGAAATTATTCATCTTGCAAAACTGAAACTCTGTATCTACTAAACAATAGCATTCCATTCCATGCCCCCTATCCCCTGGCAACCACCATTCAGCTTTCTATCTCTGAATTTGACTGCTCTAGGTGCCTCATAGAAATGGAATTATATAATGTTTGTCTTTTTGTGACTGGTTTATTTCACTTAGTGTAATGTCCTCAAGGTTCATACATGTACTAGCCTGTGTCAGGATTTCCTTCCTTTTTAAAGCTGAATAATACTTCACTGTATGTGTTTACCATGTCTTGTTGAGCCATTCACCCATCCATGAATGGTTGGCTTGCTTCTACTTCTGGCCACTGGGAATAACATTGCTATGAACCTGGGTATACACGTATTTCCTCCAGACCTTCTTTTCATTCTTTTGGGTATATATCCAATATGGAATTGCTGGACTGCATGGTAATTTTTTTTTTCTTTTTTGAGGAACTGCCATATTATTTTCCCCAGCAGCTGCACCATTTTACATTCCTACCAACAGGGCACAGGTTCTAATTTCTCCACATCCTCACCAGCACTTGGTATTTTCTGTTCTTTTGATAATAGCCAGTCTTCTGGGTGTGAAGTGGAGTCTCATTGTGGTCTTGATTTGCATTTCACTAATGACGAGTGATGTCGAAGTTCTTTTCATGGGCTTGCTGGCCATTTGTACATATTCTTTAGAAAAATCTCAATTCAAGCAATTTCCCTGTTTTCTAATCAGGTTGTTTGGGGTTTTTGTTGTTGTTGTTGAACTGTAGAGTTCTTTATATATTCTGGATATTAACCCCTTATTAGATCTATGATCTGACATATTTTTTCCCATTCTGTAGGTTGTGTTATCACTTGGGTGATTGTCTTTCATGCGCCTAAGTTTTTAAATTTTGATGAAGTGCTATTTGTCTATCTTTTCTTTCATTACCTATGCTTTTGGTGTCATATCCAAGAAGTTATTGCTTAATCTCATGTCATAAATCTCTCCCCCTATCTTTTCTTCTAAGAATTTTATACTTTTAGGTCTTACATTGAGGTCTTTGAAACATTTTGTGCTAATTTTTGTGTGTGGTGTGAGGTAAGGGACCGACTTTATCCTTTCGCATGTGGGCACCAAGTTTTCCTAGCACCATTTGCTGCTCTGGATGACTGATCTTGGGTGGATCCCTGGGGTAGAGAGTGTCAGAGGCCTGAACAGGCATAGAACTCTATGCACGGTGCTGGGAACATAGGGAGGTGCTGTCTGGGTAATTGTTGACAGAGATAAGTGACAGTCCCTGACACATCCAGCATGGCTCCACCATCCCACTTCCACTCATGAAAGTTTTGTGGAATGCAAGTGAGAGAGAGTGAAACACAAGCATGGAGGACACCTGTCCAGAATGTGGCCACTTCTCACCGCCTCACTGCTGTGTCCCCATCCTCTCCCATCTGAACCACTGCAGGAGCCTCTTCCTGTCTGTTCTTCCATCTTCCCGCCACCCCCACAGTCTGTCTCCCACATGCAACCAAAGGGACGTCCATGAGTCAGATCACTCCCCTGCTCAGAATCCTCCCATGGCTCCCATCTCCCTCAGAAAGAACACTCAGGTCCTACGCTATGTCTCCAGGGCCCTTGTCTAACATCTTTCCCCTCTCCTCCAACATCCTTCCAACCTCCTTCCCTACCACTCTCCCTCTCTCTATCACTGCAATCTAACCCCAGTGCCCTCTTTGCTATTCCGGTGGCATACCAGTCTTCCACCTCAGGGCCTTTGCATTTGCTGTTTCTTCTGCCCATAGTCTTCTTGCAGGTATCCGTAAGACTCACGGCCCACATTGTTCAGATCTCAGCTCAAACGTCATCTTCTCAGCGAGGCAATCCCTGACCATCCTATAAAATAGGATTCCATTCCCCTCTCCTGCTTTATTTTTCTCCACCTGACATGGCATACAATTACTTAATTATGCAATTGCTTTTTCTGTCCCCAACTTGGATCCAAGTTTCAAAGGGTCAGGCTTTTGTCTGTGTTGTTCACTGTTGTACCCCAGCACCTAGAACAGTGTCTGCCACCGAGGAGGCACTCAATAAATGTTTGTCAAATGAATGAATGATGTTATCCTAGAGATAACTGAGAATACGTACTTGTTGATGGAAAAAGGTATTTATTTACAAACTTTGGGGCTTTTGTTGTTATTGCTAACATTTCTGGAAGTCTGACTCGCATCGACTTCTGCCACACTCTGGATGCCGAACACCTGCGGTTTCTCTGCCCAAGCTCCGTTTCTCAGGCTCAGCACTACTGACATTTGGAGACCAGTAATTCTTTGCTGTGAGGGGCTGTCCCGTGCATTGTGGGATGTTAGCCGCAAATCTGGCCTCCACCCGCTGGATGTTGCATGAGAAGCAGGCATCACAGAAATGAAGGATGAACAGCTGCCAGGAGGAAATTGCAATGTTCTGGGCAAAAAAAGATGGCAGCCTGGGGGGTTGAGGGGGGGGCAGGGGAGTCCATGAAGAGTGGTGGGTTTGGGGATATATGTGGGATGTGGGGGCAGTTCCTGGACAGCCACAAACCCTCAGCCTCCACCAGGATCTACAGATGCCCAGTCCATGTTGTGGGTCTTAGCCCCTGACCATTTTCTCACTGTGAGTCCTTAAGCCATATGGTACAGTTTCCCTGTCTATAAAATGGACCCAGTCACAACCCTACTGCATGAAGATGTTGTGAGGGTTAGATAAGGTGAAATGATAAATAATGAGAAACACTCATATCAGCTGTTCTTGATTATGATTGGCTCAATGATCTCAATCAATGAGATGTATTGAGTACCTACTGTGTGCTGGGCACTGTGCCAGGTGCTAGGGACACAGCAGAGAACAAAACAAAGATCCCAGCCCTAATGGCATTGATATTCCAGAAGGAGAGAGAGTGAAACCATTCAAAGCATAAACAGATACAGATACCGATTGGAGGCAACTGTGAAAAAGGAATCCTGAAATAATCAGGAAAGATGAATTCTGCCTGGATATTTGATGCTACTGAGGAATTAAAGCCTTTTTTTAAGGTATGATAATGCTATTGTGGTTGTGTTTTAAAATATTCATCTTTTAGAGATGCAAACTGAAGTATTTTGGATGAAATAGCAAGATCAAATAATAATGTAATAATTTGGTTGGTGACAGAAGCCATTGAAGAAAGGTCAGCAGGAAGGGGAGGCATGATGTTTGGGTGGAGGCCTTTACAAGGATGGTCATGAGAGGGCTCACCAGGAAGGTGCCAATTAAGCAAAAATATGTAGAAGAGGAGGGAGAGAAGTTTGTGGACTTTGCAGGGAAGTATTGCTAACGGAGAAGACTGCATGTGCTAAGGCCCTGGGGAGAGAAGCATGTCTGGGTCAGCCAAGGAACAGCCAGGTGACCAGTGTGACTGGACCAAAGTAAGCCAGCAGAGGAGGTGGGGAGATAAGATCAGAGGGCTGACCTTGTCTGTCACTGTTGGACCATGACCTTTCTACTTAGCCTCCACATTCGCCTCCCTGCCTCCAGCCTTCCTTCTCCAGTCCATCCTCTTCAGAGAACCAGAGCCATCTTTCTCAAGTATAATCTGCTCACATCATCCCGTTCCAGAAACCCTTCCAAGGTTCTCACTACTCCCAGGATAAAGTCCAAACTCCTTAGCTTGACCTTCAAGGCTCCAGCCAACCTCTCCACCTTCACTTCTTTCCATACCTTCTCCCTGACCCCTTTGCTCATTCCATACCCATCTCTGGCATTCCCAGACTACCCCGTCCTTCCCTGGTCCTGCTTCACACCTTTGCCCAGGCTGATTTGTTCTGCCTTGCACCCGCTTCTTCCTCTTGTTTGCCTGCAGTCTCTCCTCCCTACCCCACCCACATCCTCTTCAGGCAGCACTGGCTGCTCCCTCTTCTGTGCTCCAAAAAACCTGCTGTTCTTACCTTCCTTGCACAAAACACTGTGAAGAGTAGCTTATGGGCTGTTTTGTGGATGCCAGGCCTGGCCCACAGAGAGACAGGGTTGCTTTAAAAAGCAGGGTCTGCAGCCTGACTTCCTGGATTCACATCCCAGCTCAGGGATGATTCAAGCTGTGTGTCCTTGGTACGATGAGTTAACTTCTCTGGGCTTTGACTTCCTGATCCATAATTTGGGGAGGGTGACATCAGCCAGGGTGATGGTTCTATATGAAGCACGCAGAGCAGTCCCGGGCACTCAGCGAGTGTTCAGTACAAGTTAACTATTGTTGTTGTTATTATTTTTGCTTAAATGTTAGTGTTTGTTGAGTGAATGAGTGAGCAAACTTATATGATTGTGTGATGATTGATCAGAGGGCTCTCCCCTGCAAACCTAGGATCTTGCAGGTAGGTGTACCCTCCCTCCCATTTCCTC
This sequence comes from Taxidea taxus jeffersonii, assembly GCA_003697995.1. Lineage (NCBI taxonomy): Eukaryota > Metazoa > Chordata > Mammalia > Carnivora > Mustelidae > Taxidea > Taxidea taxus. The sequence continues at coordinate 41,641 of RCUC01164771.1, forward strand.
CCACCATCCTTGTCTCTTCCTACCCACTCCATGCTCACATTTCCTGGGCCAGGAAGAAGTGACCTCAGGCCTTCCATTCACAGCAAGGAGACACAATTGAATTAGACACTTGAGGTGTTTTCCTCGTGCCCTGACTATTCCATTTTTGCTCCGCAACAAGGCCGGTCTGCACTATAATTGCCCAGTGTGGGCTGACAGGTGGACGCTGTCTGAGAGAATGATGTTCCATTCGACAATTCCATACCATCACTCACATCCACCAGGTAATGGGCCTGGAATGAAACGGCTTCTAAAAATAGACTAGCATATTTCACTAATTGCTGCCCAGGGCCCATCCTTGAGTCTTTCAAGGCCCGTGTGATCCTTGGGGCCCTTGACCCTGGTCAGTGCTGCCTCTTAGAGTCCCTGTGAACCCAAATGTACCGATGAGGCTGCCCACGATTGCCCTGCCAGCGGTGTGTGGGAAGCAAAAAGAAAGTAGAGCTAAAATGATGATATTGAACCTGCCTTCCATTTGTTCATCATGCCTGGAAGTCCCACTCTCTTTGGAGGGATCAATTTTCCTTTATCTCTTATGCCATGGGTATGTTTACACATCATTTATTATTCCTTGAAATAATGACCGCAATTTCATTCAGTCATCTTCTCCTCTTCCTGGGACAGTCCTTTTAGTTTCAAAGCTGGCTTCCATTCTGCAATCCTCTGGACCTTATAACTTTACGTGGGTGCATGTGCATTTTTTGAGCTCCTGCTTCAATGCCACCTGTTGTTTGTGCAACAAATATCCATTGCATATGACTGTATTCTAGGCACCGTTCTGGGTGCTTGAGAGGCACTTGAGTACCTATTAGGATTCTTTTGGTTGTGGGCAACAAATATACAGGTCAAACAGACCTAAGCAGAAAATGTAACTGAAAAGTCCTGGGTTAGGGACGGCTTCAGGCAGGGTTGGATCCAGGGGCTTAAATATGTCATCAGTCCTTGGTGTCTAATATCTCTAACCTCTGGCTTCTCAGCAGGCTCTACCAACATGGCTGGAAAGATATCTCCAGCACCTCCAGGCTTCCATCCTGTGGGAAAAGCATCTTTCTTTCCAAATAGAGCCAGCAAAACCCCAGGACTGATTTTCATGGGCCCATCCCTAAGCCAATCACTTTGACAGGTCTGGATCACATCTTAGTGACTGGAGCTGGGAAGAGACCAAAAGATGGAAGTAAAAGAGGTGGGACACAGGGAGAGATTGAGTTGGTACTACCAAGAGCGTGGGGGGAGGGGCGGGGGGGCGGCAGCAGGGAATAAATGTAAGCAGCAAAAATAATCCACACCCATCCTGGGACTTCTAGGCTCCTGGAGGGATATGGGCATTAAATAAATAAAAAATAAATGACAGTAATCACACAGCATAATC
>RCUC01164772.1:0-50530 GCA_003697995.1 Taxidea taxus jeffersonii
TAGTCCAGCTGCTTCTGTTTCTCGTGCTTTCTTCTCTGCCTGTCTAAACACTACTTCTGTTTGCTGAAAGGATGATTCTCCCTCAAGCACAAGAGACCCAATCAGCAGGTTGTGCTCCCTTCCACAGGGCTGTGTGCCTTCTGCTGACTCATGGGGCACCCAGTTTTAAGAAAAAACCGGGAGCAAACAGTCAAGCTCATAAAATCAAGAAGGAGTTAAAAAGACTATCTACAACAGAAGCGCAAGCTTCTCTAGTAAAGTCATATACTGTATTCAACTTTACCAGGTCTTATATGGCAGGAGTGATGCAAGAGGGAAACAAGCCATTTTCCATTTTACAAGGTATGACCATTGGGCAATGGACTGTGTTGTACACAGGATTGTAGGTCTTTGCCCTAGTCTGCGGGGTCCTCCAAAATAAACCAAGAATGGTTTGCATTTATAGTGCTGGGGCTTACTGAAATAAGCCATAATAAGTAGATGAAGGAAAGAGGGGAAAATAGCACAGGCATTTCCTTCTAGTACTACATAAAAATCGGGAATGGATGTAAGCATTGCATGCTGGATCAGTGCTAGATTTACCTCCCATTTTAAGTTCCTCGATTGGTTTTATCAGCTAAAAAATATTTTCATGGAAAATGAAAGTGCTCCAGGAAGTGCGAGATAGCATCTACTTGAAGAAAGAGGCCATGACAAGCCCTTATCTAATCCTAAAATCTCACCCTGCATTTGATGCATCCTTCTTGATAAATCCAAATCTGATCGTCAGCACCGACATCCTCCATGACCTGTATTCGCAGAAGCTTCAGGTCCTCTAAGTTTCCATTGGTGGACATGAACAGCCCAGTTTGTTTGTTTCGAAGTCGGAAATAAATTCGTTTCTGGAAGACAAAGACCACGGCGTGGTCATATATAGGTGGCACCATCAGGGGCACAGAGTAAGCACTGACAGCAGGGCGAGGATCAGAAGGGATGCTGGACTAGGGATCATTGCTCCATCCTTCAGAGGCTTCAGGATTTTCTCCGGGAGTAGAGTCTGTCAAAATTGCAAAGTGCCAGGGGCCAGGGAGCAGGCGGACAGCCCACAGGCTGACGTTGGTGTGGTAGCATTTCCGAAAGCCGCCACCGCCTCAGCACCAGAAACAGAGCCCAAATCCAAAAATTCAGGGGATGGGGGGGTGACTGATTTCATACTTAAAACTGAAACTAAAAAGCTGAGTTAAATTTATAAAAAAAAAAAAAAAGAAAATGATTTCAGAGTACTCGAAACCTGGAGAGGGAAAACCCGTACCTGAACAAAAGGTCGTAGAGAACCTATTTGGCGACAGCCACTGAACTCGTACCAATTCGGGACTTCTGCTGGTGACAGTAGGAACTGCCGACCCCTGTAATTGCCATATTCGTAAGTAACCCATCTGGGGAAAAAGAAAACCGCAGTAAGTGGCAATATCCATTTATTTGGCCCTGATTATATTTATTTTTACAGCGCTTCCCATTTTTACACCGAGCTTCACACCTTAAATGTACCTTGGGGGAGAAAAGAAAACTACCATATTTTCTAAAACACTTAAAGCGCCCATTTCTTGGCAAGTAGGAAATTCTTGGTGCATGAGTATTTATGGCAAAATGATCCACTCCTGAATAGAAACAGGTTAAGTTTTTCCTTTTTATAAGGCAATGAAATATGGTCCTTTTCACAAGGCTGCCCTGTACTTCCTGTGAGGCTTTCGTAAAACATTTTCAGTTGTAGTTTTTTTCAAGATTTTATTTGAGAGAGCACTCGAAAGGGAGCGTGGGCAGAGGGAGAGGGAGAAGCAGACCCCTGCTGAGCAGGGAGCCCAATGCAAGACTCTGTCCTGGGACCCCAGGATCTTGACCTGAGCCGATGGCGGTTGCTTAAGCAGCTGAGCCACCCAGGCGCCCCTCCACACTGACCTTTAATCATTGTGCACAGCAGCCGCTAATCATTCCCAGGTAAAGGAAAATCCCGGCCCTTGCTCCAAAGCCAAAGGACTTGGTCTTTCAAAGGGATAAGAAAAATCAGCTCCCTTTCTTACTTGCCAAAAAAGCGCTCAATATATTTACTGAGCACTGGTTTGCAGAGGATTCCCCTAGAAACTTGAGAGGAGCTAAAGACAAGTCCTTACCTTAAGTAAATTAAAAATCTGGATGAAGAGATAAAAACTACCTCACACATGGCTTTTCCCAATGGGAAAACTATACTATGAAGTTGCATGATTATTAACCCTTACAGGAAATAAGGGGCTAAGAGGTTAGATTTCAGTTTGCTTAAGGTAGCATAGGAGAGAAAGAAATATGATCAAACCTAATTTTAAAAATCAAATATTTTATTATATAAAAAGTAGGTAACTCACTTACATGCCACCAATCACCTGAACAGAGCGTATCTGTGTGTTGAATCCTAGGGATCTGAGATTAACTACTTCTGCATTAAGTTCAATCTTTTTTCCTTTGAAGTCTTCTCTTTCAAAAAGAATAATTGTTGGTTCAGAAAATTCCTGTCAAGGAACAAAAACAGAGTTCCGTTACCCAGCTTTGATGATAATTCAAACTCATACAAAAATATCTTGTTAAGGAAAAATCAAAAGATCTGACCAGGCTTAGCCTGTCCTGAAGTCCCTTTCCCCAGAGGTCTGGGTGTACCCGTACTCCATGGCTAAGGAGAGGAGGGACAGAGGGGCAGGAAGGTTTCCTACTGCATAGAAAGGTAGGCAAATATAATGGTGTTTTAAAGCGGGGGGCGCGGGGGGACATATCCTAGGCACAAAGGAATGGGTCTTTGAGTCATCAACCCTTGTAATTTATTTTAAATTTTGTCATTTTTAGGTGGGGATAAGGAAGAGCTAGAGAGCCATCTATGTAAGTGAATGGTAAGGTCTAAGGATGGTGGTGGTCTGGGTTCTAGCAGGACAGTGGTAATTACCCAATCAAGGAACCTTCCCCTTGTAAGCATTTTTCAAATGTCTGTTTGTTTTAATTGTAAGACAACAGATTCTGTGTACTCATGCTCCCAAGCTTTCCTGTAGGAATTATCGCTAGATGGAGAGGGAAAACAAAACAAAACAAAACAAAACCAAAAACCAAAAACCCAGGGTGGAAGTCCCATGTTCAAGCCATCATTCATTTGAAAGAGGACAAGGGCACAGAAGTCCACTGATTTTCAGAAAATGAAAAGCTGGCAGCTCATACTTGTTTTTCAAATTATAGACCCTTCTGACCCCAGTCTAATCCCTAATGATAATAATCCTAAGATCATAAATAATACATCAAAAATCCCCTCCGTGCTTAAAGTTTTGTGGTCAGGGTGTGGCAACTCACGGCTTCACTTATGTGGATGTGCCCTGACGTGCACAGAGATTCCGTGGGGCGTAAACAGAGCAGATGAGAGTGCAGAGGTGGTTTGCACGGTGCGAGAATGAGGTCACACAAAAACGCGGAAGGAAACGACAGGAGCAGCAGGAGTGGCCTGAGCGTGCGTGCCAAGCACTGGGGGAAGGAAGGCATTTGAAAACCTGGCAACTGTAAGGGTTTGTTTTGTTGTTTTTTAAATACATATTTGGAGGTAGCTTTCAGAGCTCTAGGCACGTTAAATATCAAAGTTTTCAGTATTTGCTTATTTATAAGCTAATGCCTCTTATACGTCATTCCATGTGTACTACTTTCACATCTCAAGAAAGGTCAACATTTTAGTTATCTGAACAGGCAGGAAGGGAGGAGATCACATCTCATGTATGTTCTACTTTTAAAACTCAAGTTACCAACTACATATGTTTAGCGCTTTTTAGGAGCTCAGCTACCAAAAAACAGACATACCCGGACTTGAACATCTGAACGTTATCTTGACGTTTTGTTCTACTGAATATTGCTTTGGCTACATAAAAATGAAAGATTTCTGTTCAAAAAAGGGCGCTCTCAGCTGAACTAGCAATGTACGTGATAAAGTGGGAGAAGACGATTGCAAGTCTCAAACAACAGTACTGGATTTAAGAGCCACGAGGACTTTCTGCCACTTGGTAGCAACAACAAAAGATACAGGAGACTGAATAAGAGCTTGGCAAAGGGTGTAAAACAGGCAGTTCACCGAATGGAAACCCCAAGTGAGTAATTAGTGTAGGAGATGCCGGTCCCACTAATAGTGAAACAATACAACGAGATGATACATTTTGCCCAGTGTCTTCAAACGGGCAGAAATGAGAGAATACCCAGTAATTGCAACAGTGTAGAAAACAGGAACCCACAGCTCTGCTAGCAAAGATCTCAAGTAGTGGGATTCCGCGGTACTTAGAGAAACTGCATATCCATGCGCGTGAAATCCAGCAAATCCACTCTTTTTAAATACACACGCCCAAGCGACTCTCACATAGGTCAATAGGGATATGTATGTGTATGGGGGAATTAAGTAAAATACGGTGATGAATACTTACGCCAATTAGAATCAATAAACTAGATGTACATTCAACATAATGGACAACTCTTAAAATTTGTTTAAGTATTGTGTTGTTTATAGCAATCAGAACTATAGCATCACACCATCTATAAACTAAAAGCCAATATACAGATTTATAAAAAAAAAACAAAAACAATATTCAAGCTGTATCCCAAACACATCAGAATGGGTACTTATAAAGGAGAGAGGGCTAAAAATAGGCATCAGGTATGCAAGGGAAAAAAAAAAAGACAGGAGAGGGGCCTTGAACTAACCTCTGATGACTGTACCACAGCTGACTCAACACTCTACATCTGGAGTCTGAGAAAACAGCAAACCAAACCAGATCTGAAGAGAGGGGTACCTGGGGGCTCAGTCAGTTGAGTGTCTGCCTTCTGCTCAGGTCATGATCCCAGGGTCCTGGGATCGAGCCCCACGTCGGCCCCCCTGCTCTCCCTCTGCCTCTGTGCGCTCTCTCCTTCTCTTGTTCTCTCTCAAATAAATAAAATCTTAAAAAAATAAAAATTAAAAAAAATCTAAAAGATTTTTAACTAAATCCTGTAACTAAAAAGTTACAGGATGGAGAGTTCTACAGCAACTGTTTTCTCTGCCTCTGACTTTGAGTCCTGAGGAAGCCTAGATGCTGGTCTTGGTCAGCTGTGAGCGCCCCGCAGCCCCGTCACACTGACATACTTACAACGTCTATAAAACGAAGAGACTTGAAAGTTGCTCCGGGCAGGCATCCCATCGCAGAGAGACAAGGGTAGTGGCCTTCTTCCAACACGTACTGATTCCCAGAGAAATTTTCTCCATCATATGCAACCCAGCTAAAACAGGAAAAACCACGCACATGTTCAACATGTAATTTGGATATTCTCTTCAAGAAGTCTGAGAGGTAGCCTACTAGAAAGCACAATGCATATGGCTAACTGTTCTTTCTTCAAAAATACCCAGACTTATTTACTGCTTTCCCTCTTGTTGCAAATGGATACTCTTAAGAAGTCAGCTGTTAGTTTTGCATTTAGGAAATATTTTTTTTTCCTCCCTGAAATTACTCATGTTTTTCCCTGTGCACCTTCCAGTATTCCTTGAGCCTCTCCTGGGTGCCACCATTCCGTAGCCCTGAGTCCTCTCTAAAGAATCCTTCAGCTGTCACGGCTAGTCCACCACCTGGATCTACAGGTTTCCTCCCCGAATTTCTCTCCTTTGCCCTCGTTTCCGGCACCTCCGCAGCGGGCCGCAAGTCGAAATACCGCAGTGACTTAGACAAGTCATTCAGCCCCTGTGGGCCTTGGCGTCGTCAGTGACGTGGTGATTTACCAGCTTCCCCAGACTGGGGGTGGGGAGGTTGTTCATTCTTTTAATCCAACCAGTGCTTATCCAGCTCATTGTGTGGCAGGTACTTTTCCACTGCCGGCGACAGAAGCGAGGACAAAACACAGTCCGTGCTATAGTAAAGTTGACGCCCTAGTGAGCTGTGACAGACGATAAGCCAACAGCCAGGGTGCGCATCTGCTCCTACTGCGTGCGGCAGGGCGGGGGCTGAAGGGGACCCGGAACGGAGATGGAGGTGTGCGCTGACCCACTGGACTTCTGTGGTAAATCCCTGCGCTCGAATGCAAACCCAGGGCAGGCTCTACTGTGCGGGGCTACGTGACGAGATGGTGGTGTTGAGACCACCACCAACTAGGTGATTAATGGCACCATTACTAGTATTATTATTATTAGACGTAATTCCTCCTCACCTGCACAGGTGGCTCCAAGGGTTTCCTGACCAACTTCCCTTGACTTTGGGCTCCCCTCCTTCTAGAGCTTCTGTCATGGCCTTTCCCTTCTCGTGTTTTCTACGGCATCCGTCTAAACTTGTATGCTCAGGGGAGCTTTCACGACCTGGTCCCACCTTCTCTCCCCCCAGCTCTAGGGTGCTGTGCTCCCTGATCCCATACACAGCAGCCCCACTCCAGCCATGCGCTGCCTGGCAGAGTGCCCTCTTACTCCGATCTACCTGTAAAAAAAAAATATCTACCTTGGGAGGCACCTTAGAGATTATCTAGAGTCCCGCCGCAGGTGACAGGACAGGCGGGAAAGTAGGGAACCTGCTCTGAATCGCACCGGAGAGCGGCGTGGTGAGCCCGTGCCCTCTGATGCCCAGCGCTCGGATGCGGCAAGGTACAGATTCGTACCAACACCGGTCTGTCTCGTTTGGTGCTTTCGCAGAATGCCAGGGTGTCCCTGAATGCTTGCCCGTAGGCGAATGCTCCCCTCTCCCACGATCGGGCTCTGCCAGCCCCCTGTTTGACTTACCAGCCTCCTAAAACTCTGCAAGACTTGGTGGAAAATGAATCGTCAATTTGACTGGTTGTTTCTTCAAACCCTTGACTGCGACCTTGAAACTGTGGTTCCGAAAACAACCGAATCTTTGAAAAAGTAAACAGAAAGACGTCAAATTGTTCTCCTAAACACATGAGCTCGTTCAGCCTTTGAAACGATGCAAACGTGACCTCTTAGCTCTTGTGACAATAAACTGCTAGGAATTTCATAAATCCTTTAATTTTCTACTTCTGCAGTAATGATCAATTAGAAATACTTTGGCTGCACCATTCACGCTGCTTTAATTCAGAGACATCAAAGGCCGATCCGACAGTAGAGGCTGGTTCCTATAGAACACCCTGTTGCAACAAGCTGTGAGGCATTTTAAAGCTTTATTGTGGCCAAAAGTAATTGTTCACTAGTTCTAACATTTACAAGAAATTATATTTTGGAAACATAGTGTAGTTTTCCTCCCTCTCAATGGGAGATACTTGCTGACTTCTTAGAAACTTGTGTATGCCAATAAAGGAGGCTACGGCGGTGTTTGCGCCTCTGTAATTAGGGCTGTCTGAACTCTGGACACGTCCATTTAAAAGCCTCAGTAACAAATGCAACACTTCAGTTGAGGCAGTCAGCATTCAAAGGCTTGAGTGAGAGGCCATGTAAGAGAGACCATATAAAATGTCTGTCTAATGCAGACACAGCAAAGATGAAAATTCATCTTACTGTTTAGAATAACTACATGTGTTGTTTGAGATATTAATCTTAGTGTATTAATGTACATTGATCCAGCATAATGATATCAAATTCAACTTTATATCATAAGAGCATTTTATAAGAAATATTTAGATATGGGTATGTGCTGCCAAGCGCATAAAGGAAACCTAAATCTAATTTTTTTTTTAAAGATTTTATTTGTTTATTTGTCAGAGAGAGAGAGAGCGAGCGAGCACAGGCAGAGAGAGGCAGGCAGAGGCAGAGGGAGAAGCAGGCTCCCCGCCGAGCCAGGAGCCCGATGTGGGACTCGATCCCAGGACGCTGGGATCATGACCTGAGCCGAAGGCAGCTGCTTAACCAACTGAGCCACCCAGGCGTCCCTAAATCTAATTTTAAAATACAATTATGCTTTCAGGTATAAAAATGGGTGAAACTAATAAAATGTCCCAAATGTCTCACATTTTACACATAAGATCAGCTTTTCGGTGGAAGCCCCTCATTATAAAAAAAGAGATTATTTTTTAAGTTACCTGATTTCGTCTCCTTGGGCCAGTGAAAGAATCCTAAAATTTTTTAAAGGGAAGAGAGAAGGAAATGAGTAGAGCAGACATCTCGAAAGTTTTTTCTCCCAGATCATTAGCAATCATTGTTAAAAGTAATCTCAGAATAGTTTCTACAGTGTTACAAATTACATGAACCAGAAGTACACATTAAGGAAATCCAGAATTCAATTAAATATTCTCATATAAAAGTATTAACTCCTTACCAAACAAATGGGTTGAACAGAAGAGATCTTACAACTTTTGCCTCCCCAGTCTTCAAAACTGGTGTAGAAGCCTTTATCCAGTATATATTGCTCTCCTGTGAAGTCAGGACTCTCATACGCTACCCATCTAAAGAAACAAAAACAATGACTTGTTGGAGTTCACAGTTTACATGTATAATAAAACTATCAAACCCACTTAGGAAAATATGTAACATAAGACACTTCCATTTGTTTGAATGATCAGTAGTCTTGATTTTTCTGATTCTCTTTTAGTCTTTTAGGAGACCTGTCTGTATGACAAATCAAAGTGACAAGGGAAAAGTATTACCGGAACCTTTTAGTGTTCTCCCTTACCAAATCCTATTTCCCAAGAAAGCTCCGGTGGGGATATTTGTCTGTATTTTTTTCTATTTCTGTTCTAAGGAAATAATCTGGACTTCCAAGAAGTACCTATAACGTTCTCTTAGTAAGCAGGCAAGAGTTCTTTTTGTTATCAACATTAATATTTTTCCAGAAAGATTACAAGAAACTTATGTCTCTATTATATAATAAACCACAGTGAAAAAAAAAAAAAGCTGACAAAAGAAATGCTTTAAAAAAAAATACAGCACATACTAAAGTCCAGAGATGTGACAGACTCCAGTGTACTGGGAAACTATAAGAAATTGGGCATTCCTGGGGAAAAGGAGACATTGGCAATGGGGGAGGGAATGAAGCTGGAAGGCAGAGGCAGAAGTATGGTAACTCTTTTACAAATCACAGTAATTTTCCTCTTTTGGTGAAAAACACATCCTTCAGGCTGGCAGGTATACACAGAGAGATAACTCTCATGCTGTGTGCAGGAAATTCAAACCCAGGGAAGTAGTGAACTACCCCTGAGTTTAAATATTATTTGAAACAATAAGGATGATTAATAATTATGTGACCTTCATGTTCTGTGTAATCATCTTTATGTATAATCACGTCGGTCAAAGTTCAAGAGCTGGATATCTTTATAAATATATTGCTCTCCTCTTTGCAAGGCCATCACAACAGTTCAAGGATTATTTGGGTTATAAGTTTTGTTTCTTATGTAAACCATTATGATTTTAGCCAAGTTGATTGTAAAACAAAATACTCCACATCCTGAGTGGATTTATGTCCATTTGCTTAATAAAAAAAATTGCTCCAAGTTTACCATTAAAAGGTAAACCAACAAACATACCAAAAATACAGCTAAGTAATTATAATTTTATTGGGGACAGGATTTCTGATGAGACCTAGGTAGAGTAAGCAACACTGAACAAACAGTCAGAAATACTAAAACCTCTCCTAGGATGTTTTTTCTCACCTTTCAAGTGATCTACCTTCAGAAGATAACCAACAAAACCAACTTATTGATGCTGCTTCCCAGCCAAAGATAGCCTTTGAAAGTTTTTCAGTTCTGTTATATTCGAGAGATAACTCAGCATCTCCTCCTGAGTTCATTCCTTGCCTTACTGATCTGCTCACAGCTGAAAGGACTAACACCATGTGCCTGTATATTTACTCAGAACTTTCCAGGATGCTTTTGCATCTCTGACCACAGTCAATCTAGGGAGGAGCAGGTCTTCCCATTTTACAGAAAGGAAAAGCTAAAGACACAGAAAAGTGAATTCACTGATTCTTCAACAAACATTGACTGGTCATTTATCGTGTGCCAGGAACTAGAGGGCGGTAGGCATGCACGGATGGAAGGGACAATCCCTGCCCTTGAATTTACTGATGGCTGAGAAGTAGCACATGGAATTATTTGCTGGTGTTTGTTCTGGATGGGAAGTGACTTGTTCAGGGTGACACAGAGTGACACAACTGATTACCTAGTGGCCAAGGATGGCTGGGCTACTGACTGGGTCTCCTGAGGATCCCCACTCACCCGAGCTGCCATTTGTCAAGTCTCCTTTGATTTACTCTTGTGTTAAGCCATACTTAAAACAGTCCACAAACTGCATAACGAACAGGGTATGATTTTACTGTCAAAAGGGCTGGACTTCAGACAAAATCTCAAATGCAGTCACTATTAGGAAATGAACAGCAATCAAGGATAAAAAGAACATCGCAGAAGTCTCCAGCATCAAGGAGCTTATTAGGACAGCGAATGTCTGCATGCACACTTCTGGCCGTCTGAACAGAATAACTGCTGGAAGACCAGCCAGTCTGTTTTAGGAAACACTGCTCCCCTACTTCAGAACCTCATCAGCAATTTTTAAAAGCCTATTCTTAAACACTGTGAGGTCAGGAATTAGGAGACCTAGTTCCAGCTATGGTCATGACATTAGTTTCCAGATGACTTCGAAGGGGTCGCTTAACTTTTGTGAACGGTCATATTTTCATTATAGGTAAGGGGGTCAGCCAGGAAACCAGCGCTGACAGTACATGAGGCTGTACAGCATCTGGGAGCCTCAGGGGACAGCCTTTGGCCTATGAAGAGAAGAGACACTCCAATGGGAGCATGGGATCGTACCGTGTGGGGAGGAGTATCTACATGGTGAGAATATTGACAAAAACCAGGACTTAAAAAAAAAAAAAAAGAAAGAAAGAAAAAGGAAAAGAGAAAGATGTTAAGCCACATTATATCAAAGTATTCCTAGCAGTCTCCACATCTGAAACAAGTTAAAGGAAAATAGAGGGTTCAAAGGACTTTTTGCTTGATTGACTTCAAAATTTGGAGGGAAAAAGGTTGTGAAGGGGAAAGACGGACCACAAGAGAGAAGGTAGCTGAGTGAGCCTTGGAAGAAGCTTCATCTAGCACTTTTTTTTTTTTAGATTTTTATTTATTTATTTGATAGACAGAGATCACAAGTAGGCAGAGAGAGAGAGGAGGAAGCAGGCTCCAGAGAGCCCGATGTGGGGCTCGATCCCATGACCCTGGGATCATGACCCGAGCCGAAGGCAGCGGCCTTAACCCACTGAGCCACCCAGGCGCCCCAAGCCTCTGCCTTCAGCTTAGGTCATGATCCTGGGGTCCTGGGATCGAGACCCACATCGGGCTCTCGGCTCAACAGGGAGCCTGCTTCCCCACCCCCCATCTCTCTTTGCCTGCCTCTCTGCCTACTTGTGATCTCTGTCTGTCAAATAAATAAAATCTTAAAAAAAAAACAAAACAACAGGAGCACTTGGGTGGCTCAGTGGGTTAAAGCCTCTGCCTTCAGCTCAGGTCATGATTTCAGGGTCCTGGGATCGAGCCCCACATCAGGCTCTCTGCTCAGCAGGGAGCCTGCTTCCCCCTCTCTCTGCCTGCATCTCTGCCTACTTGTGCTCTCTCTCTCTGTCAAATAAATAAATAAAATCTTAAAATAAAATAAAATAAATCACTTCTAAGGAAACACCCAACACCACATAAACCTAATTCATGGAGGTTGAAGCAAAAAAAAATAACAACAAAAAAACCCACTTATTAAGATGTTACTTGAGTTGATGGTCATGCTGTTTTCCTTCGGAGTTGTAGCCCCAGATGAATCACCCATGAATAGAAGGGTAAAAATAAAACCCCAAAACTCAGACCTGAGATTCTCCCTTATACCTATAACTTCTACTTGAGACTCGTAAGAAGAAAATTCCTTACTGTCCTTGCCTCAACATATTCAGTACATGTGAATCAACACTTCCCTGTTTACAAGGCTGGAGGGGGTGGTGGGCTGAGAGCAGGTACGTGTACCGGCAGGTCCCAGCCTGGCCGAGTCACTGCTCAGAACTCCCGGGTGGCAGAGCAAACTGGCCCTTCCGTGGCAGAGAAAAGGAAAAAGAAATTAAAATGACGGCACTTTAATTTTCTTAGCTGGACGCTAGAAATAATTCCTTTTGTTCTTGTTTTTAAAAAAACGAGCCCAGTTTCTACCATGTAAACAAGAACATAACACAGAACTTGAAATGGCTTAGTAGGAACTGTGAGAGGGAGTTTCTTCTGATGTTGCAGTAAGAAACGGAATGCGGTGCCCAACACTTCCATGGCTGGATTCATGAGCATCCCTCCTGAAGGCTGGGCTCTGTTTTTGAGCTAAAAATGAGTTTACCACCCAGGAAAGGTGTTAACCCATGTGATAGCGAATTTCCTGGGAGAGAGCCAGAACAGGAATCTCAAAAAAGTTTTCTGAAAAGACTTTGCGTTCCATACTGAGCAATGAAGACCCAAACTAAAATTCTTATTTACCAAGAAGAATAAAGTCATTAAAATCACTTCTCTGAAACTACTAAAAACAAACAGGCTGGACTTCCTCCCTCGTGTTGGCACACCTCAGCCTATCTACCTCAGGAGGCCCAGGTCCACTGCCTCCTCTTCAGCCAAAGTCTTCCCTGCATACAACCTGGAAATCAATCTCTCTCTGCTCAGTATAATCTCTAGGTCTTTTGTAGCTATGATTACGTTTATATGGATATTGTAACTTCTGTGAGAACTTAATAGAATGCTTTGCATGTAACTGACCTCAATCAGTATTTGTCAGATAACCAACTAAATGAACTATGAGGAAGCAGCTGGCCCTGGTGAATACAGAAGCCCTTCCACAACCTCAGAATTTAAAAGGAAGTGGTGTGTGTGTGTGGGGGGGGGTGATGTGTGCACACCTCCCTTCCATTTCCCCCAATACCACAACTCAACTGCTATCACCAGAAAAAAGGCCTAAGCCAGGAAATACAACAGAAATGACTAAAAATAGAAACCTATAAAGGCAACATTTTATAAAGGAAGCTAATTTCAAGTAAACAAAGGCTGGGTTTAAAAAGAAAAAAAAAAAAAGACTGGCTCTGGGCATGATTCTACCTGTGCTAACAGTAAAATCTACATAAATGCCCTAAGGGAATTCTGCCCAGCATCCTTTGCTTCCTCTGCTAGGACACATGGCTGGACTCTGACTAATGGAACCAACATACCTGGTGAGTACCAAAGTGTACAACTGTTTTTCCAGACTGAACTGGTCATTAGTTTCCTTGTAGGTAATTAACTTTAAAGGCAATCCAAAATTACTAAGAGCCATGGCAACATTTCAGATGGCTTCTGCCATGCCATGCCTTTCGTCTATGGCAGACCGTAAAATGTTAGGGCGCCATAGCTGGACCTGGTAGAAGGCTTGTCCTGCTAGGAATGAAGCCCCAGAAGTCCCAGTTGTCACCCTGTCAAGATGGCACCACAATCAACAGCCTACACAAGGATTTGGCGAATGTGACTATTAGGAAAACATTACATTGTAGACACATCTCAGATATCCAGGGATCCTATGGGAGGCTTCACAAAATACGACAGAATTGAGGTTAGAATGATCCAAATAGCCTATATTGCTCATGACATAAAAAAACCTAGCATCCCACACTTGGCAACAGAACCCATGTCAAATAATTTCATCCAATTATTTAAGAATACTCTCACTTATAACAAATTCTAACTGACATCAACCCAGATCATAAGGATAATTGTATAACTTCTTTTAATAGGCATGTATTTTGCCCATCCAGTATCTGTCCCCATTTTTTCTGACATTCCTGGGGAACAACTCACCCCAATCATATATTAAGTGGCTCCTCTGGGACAGACCCTACCCTGCTCTGAGACTGGGCACATCACACAGGCACAGTTGTCTTCTCCACTACAGAGATTGGTTCAGACAGGTACACATGACCCAAGCTGAGAGAATCAAAGTCAAACCTAGAACTCAAGTGGGAAAGAGACGCTCTTTCCGCTGGACACAGTGAGAAGAACAAAAAAGCTGCTGCTGCTGCCACAGGCCACCAGATGTAAGTGGCCTGCCTAAAACAAAGCCAGTATGGGAAAAAAGCCCAGTCAGGAGACAGCAAGTTCTAATGCCAGTGTCTAAATCTGACATCCAGCCATGACTGAAGCAAAAATCTTTTCCAGGACTTTTCAGTGATATAGTCTGATAATTGTACTTTCGTCACTTGTTGGCTTGTAGTCATGTATATCCTGAAGAATCTTGACTGATCATCTTCCAATAAAAGCTTACCTTAGCAATAATAAAGCATTCAATTGCTAACTCCAACTACACTGAAACAGTAATTTTTATGTCAAAATAATAGTGAAGAAATAAAATGGAGCAGATGTAGGGTGTAGAGGCTCAGAGCAGGCCACCCCAAAAATGACCACAATGGCATATCGATTATTTCAAAGTAAAGTTACTTGAGAAACACACTGTGCTAGGGGCGCCTGGGTGGCTCAGTGGGTTAAAGCCTCTGCCTTCACTTGGGTCATGATCCCAGGGTCCTGGGATCGAGCCCCACATCAGGCTCTCTGCTCAGTGGAGAGCCTGCTTCCTCCTCTCTCTCTCTCTCTCTGCCTGCCTCTGCCTACTTGTGATCTCTGTCAAATAAATAAATAAAATCTTTAAAAAAAAGATTTAATAACAAAACAAAAAGAAAAGAAACAACCTGTGCTAAAAGGACTCTCAGACACTCCTCTGCCTTCCAGAATACAGGAAAAAAATCTCCCATGTGAAAGGTACCCTCCCTATACCCAGGTGGAAACACACTCTCATCACCAGAGACAGGGAATTTAGAGCTGAGAAGGCTGTATAAACAAACCCTGTTACTTTTTACTACTTTATTACATTAGCCCAAATTCTGTTTAGAATTCCTTACTAATTGCAGCTTCCAAACAAGTTTTATCCTGTCAATTCCTAACAAATGTATTGTCTTTCTAAAATATATACAAACTGCCTGCCCTGTTTATTTCTTTAGGTCCCAATTTCATTATCAGACCTCCATGAGCATGTAATTAACATTGGTGCCTTTTTTTTTTCTTGTTCATCTATCTTATGTCAATTTAGTTCTTAGACTAGCTAGAAGAATCTTGATGGGTAGGACAAAATTCTTCCTCCCCTGCAAGGACATAAGAAAATTGAATGGGACTTTGTCCCAACATCAGTTTTCTAGTATTAGGTCATTATTTTGTTTTGTTTTTGTTTTTTTTTTTTTAGATTTTATTTAATTATTTGACAGACAGAGATCACAAGTAGGCAGAGAGGCAGGCAGAGAGAGAAGAGGAAGCAGGCTCCCCACTGAGCAGGGAGCCCGATGTGGGGCTCAATCCCACGACACTGGGATCATGACCCGAACCGAAGGCAGAGGCCCTAACCCACTGAGCCACCCAGGCACCCCAGATCATTATTTTTTTATTTGATTCCTAGCATAAGAAATCCAGGAGATCTTTCCATGCAGAATGATGAGAAGTAGATCTGTGGATTTCTATCATGAAACCCCAAAATCTACTGTCTACGGCACTGTTATATTACACATAAAAAAAGACTATATGAGAAAGATTTTAAAAAACAGTTATGAAAATATGTAGCACTACATATTAAATGACTGATTTCATATGCAGTTATTGACATGCTTATTTACTGAGTGCCTATTCTGTGTCAGAGACACTATCAAATTTTTTTAAATATTATTTATTTATTTATTTGACAGAGAGAGAGATCACAAGTAGGCAGAGAGAGAGGGGGAAGCAGGCTCCCTGCAGAGCAGAGAGCCTGATGCGGGGCTCGATCCCAGGACCCTGGGATCATGACCTGAGCCGAAGGCAGAGGCTTTAACCCACTGAGCCACCCAGGCACCCAACACTATCAATTTAATACAACCCAAGGTAAAAGTGTTTAAAATCCCAAATGGGTCATTTCACTTACACTCCACTCAGTACATTAATAGACTGTGTCTTCAATCCATATCCGGTCTCCTTTAAGTCAGCAACAATTCCCAATACGTCAATACTGGAACCTTTGGATCCAAAGTTTTTTTCACTGTACATTATCATATGAGCATTTGAAAAATCCTGTTAGGAAAAAAATTCAAAATTCAAAGGCTAGCCATTTATTATTCAAAAAAGATCAAATATCATCTATTAGCTTTTCTCTAACTTACACCTAATATAGGCCGTAAAGACTGAAGTTCTCCATTGTAACCTCCCCAATCTTTCCAGTCCTTGTACTCTCCTTCTTCAAGCAGATACTGATGACCTGTAAATCCAGGCTTCTCATAAGCAACCCAACTGCAACAGAAAGAACATGAAGGAGTAGTAGTTTTCATCAGTGCTAAAAGTGTTCCCATGTGTTTATGTTTCATTAACAAATACTAACAGTTATGAAGCTAGACAGAGACTCATGCAGCACTCTTGACTATTGGAATTCTTCTCTAAAATTTAAGAGACTAATGGAATGGCCCCCGAAAGAACAACACAAGATATATACATCAATGTTCTGTAAAGGAGTAGAGGGAGTGTGTGTGTGTGTATGTGCGTGTGTGTGTGTATTTAACAAGAACAGAGTCAAAAGAACTTCAGCAGGAGCCCGAGTGGCTCAGTCACTTAAGCATCTGACTCTTGATTTCAACTCAGGTCATGGTCTTAGGGTTTGGGGATCAAGCCCTGCATTGAGCTCTGTGCTCCATGGAGAGTCTGTTGGAGATTCTCTCTCTCTCTCTCTCTCTCCCCTTCTTTGCCCCTCCCCCACTCACATGCTCTCTTTCTCTCTCAAATAAATAAGTAAATCTTAAAAAAATAACTTCAGCAAATAAAACTGGATAAACTTTCTTCAGTGACTAATTAAAATTTTTTTGCCTATTTACAAGACCACTTTCAGTGTATACTTCTAATGGAAATATGTAAGATCTATAAAGTGTAAAATATAAAAAATAGAAAGTAAACTAATAGTTCAATTGTTTGGGGCATCATATTAATAAACAAGATGTAGATCTGATCAGTGTGGGTCAATTTATTAGTCTTTCTCAGCTGACTGGCCCCAAACCAGCCCTTTGAACCACTGTGTCAAATCTAAGTCCCAGCTGGCTGAGGATATGTTTGTAATTCATTCTACCAACTATCTGGAATGGTTTTTTGGTGGTGGTGGAGGTGTGGGGGGGAGACGTGTGTATTACTTCACTAAAGGGATAAAAAAGAAACCCCTCCAGTTACTCCCACCTACTCACATTCCTCTCAGCACTTTCATTGAGCCCACGGATGTAAACAGCAAACTATCATCTGTCTTCTCTTCTGTTTCTTCTGCTTCTGTGATAAAACTGCACATTTCTGTTTCTAATTCCATACATTTTCCTTCAAAGAAAGGCTTTTCATAAATAACTACCTATAATAGAAATGAGACAGACCAGTAATTGTAACAAGTTAAATGTCTCAACAGCTAAACATTAAATCAGTCATTTAATATCGTATCACTAAGTCTTAGAACACAAAACTTTCTGATCATAGTTTTTAAACTAACTAAATAGCAGTATCATCATTTTAAAACTCTGAATTTTTTTCCTGATGTGGTACAGCCCAAAACCAGGTTCAAAAGGCAGTTTATAAATAATTGATTTTTAAAAATTGGCTTTTGTTCAATGGCTAGAACCGATATTTAGAATTTTGCTTAGGACAAACTAAGGAACCAGAGGATCCTATGTTGCTTTAAAAATGAAATACAGGGACGCCTGGGTGTCTCAGTTGGTTAAGCGGCTGCCTTCGGCTCAGGTCATGATCCCAGTGTCCTGGGATCGAGTCCCACATCAGGCTCCTTGCTCGGCAGGGAGCCTGCTTCTCCCTCTGCCTCTGCCTGCCTCTCTGTCTGCCTGTGCTCTCTCTCTAACTAATAAATAACAAAAAATCTTAAAAAATAAATAAATAAAAATGAAATACAGAGGCACCTGACTGGATTCATTGTTAGGAGCATGCAACTCTTAACCTCAGGATCATGAGTTCAAGCCCCACACTGGGTATGGAGCCTGCTTAACAAAAATAAAATAAATTCATCATAAATGTACAAAGCAGAAATAGCAGAAAGGGAGATCTTGTCTTGAGAACTCAGTTTTTTCCCCTGGCTAACTGGCAAGCAGCAACTGGCCCTGCAATTAGTAAATACAACCACAAATTATAAGCTGGATACAACGATGAACCTTTTAAGCCATGGCCACACATACTGGGAAGGATTATTAGTGCCATTAACCTCATCTTCCAGTCGAAGGGATGTCATGTCAGTGTCATGTGTCACATGTCATGTGTCAGTTGGGACGACTTCCTTTAGCTGCAGTTACTTTTGCTGATGTGTAAAATCACATTATCTTCATGGGGATGGAATGGGAATAAAATTTTTAAAATAAACATTTTTACCTTGGGATCTGTAGGGAATTCAACTTTACGTCCACCCTGAAAAGAAAAATAATATGGTCAGAAACACAGCTCTTGGAGAGAATCCTGTTTCATATGACCCACGGCAGTGGGTGGTCAGCGGGCCAGCCTCCCAGCCTCTGGTTGAAGTGAGGTGGCGACAGTTCTGCGTCCCAACGATGCGGAGGGAGAGTGAGGGAGGCCGTGTGGAGCCGAGGTGTCTATAAGCTGGATCTGTGTGGTGGGTTTGTTTTTTAACCCAACAAGCTATGTTTTTTAGTTTTTTGGGGTTTTGTTTTCCATTCAGAAAATGTCTCATAGAAATGCATCTCTCTCCTTTCCCTTAAAAAAGCAGTCCTAAGATCGGCCCTGGACACAAGTTCTTGGTAGCAACCCACCCTACCTCCCGCCGCCCCCCAGCCGTCCAGCAGGGACTTGCGTGGCTCGGCGGTCTCCACTCCTCTCCCAGTTCAATCCCTGTGGTCCTCACTCGCGGCTCTTTGCTGCCTGGCCTCTGGAGGCGCTGGATTCTGCTTACAACATCTTTGAGTTCACTCAAGTTCACTCTAGGGTCTGGAGGACTCTTGAAATAATTAGATGAGCTGCTGGATAGAACTTAAACTAGCCCAAAGGATGGGTCTGTGGGGTTGGTTATACTTTTAAAATAAAGTTGTTGTAAATCACCAAAAAACTCACGAAGAAGCCAGAGAGAAAGGTATTATTACACCGAAGTGATAAACGGGGTAAGAGTTAAAATTGGCAGCGGGAAAGTCAGGAGAATATTTTCCACCAATATAGAACGGTTCTTTCTTTCTTTCTTCCTTTCTTTTTTAAGCGCAGCCAAAGGTGCTCAAATGCACCAAATGAACTGTAATTAGAAAGGAACCTTGCTGATTTTATCAACAAACCAAGCTGAAACAACCAAGTGCAGTATCCCCCCATTATCTGCGTTTCACGTTCCAGTTTGTTACCCTCAGTCGGTCACAGTCTGGAAGCAGAGGCTCCTCCTCCTGGCTCAAAGTCAGAAGGTCGGGGTAGCCTAACGCCCATGCCCCTCACCTCGCTTCACCTCGCCAGGCGGGCACTTTACCTCTCGCTGCCTCACAGGAAGGGCGACGGAGTACAGTAAGATGTTCTGAGAGAGGGACCACGCTCACACGACTTAAACTACGGTATATCGTTTACTTGTTCTGATTTATTATTACCGTCCATCTCTTACCATGCCTGATTTGTAAACTAGATGATAATAAATATATAATTGAATTTCTAAATTAAACTTTACCATATCCATATAGGAAAGAGACATAGTATATATATAGGGTTTGGTGCCATCCATGATTTCAGGCACCTGCTGAAGGTCTTGGAAAATATCCTCTGTGGATGGTGGCAGAGGGGGACTAAGTATACTAAAAAGTATCTTTTTCCAATGCCCTAAACGTCAGAGCTTTGTATACCATTTGAAACAGCCCTCAAAACCTGGGACAATTCTTTCATATATTCACAAAACAAACTGAACTTCGTTCTTTGCAAGTGAATTTTATTTATTTATTTTTAAGATTTTATTTATTTATTTGACAGAGAGAGATCACAAGTAGACAGAGAGGCAGGCAGAGAGAGAGAGAGAGAGATGCAGGCTCCCCACTGAGCAGAGAGCCTGATGTGGGACTTGATCCCAGGACCCTGGGATCATGACCTGAGCCAAAGGCAGAGGCTTTAACCCACTGAGCCACCGAGGTGCCCCGCAAGTGAATTTTAGAAACAAATCATTTATAATGAAAAAGTCATTTATAAAGCAAATGAGTTTTGCATGAAGACCAGCAAACACGGAGGGAGGTAATTAACCCACAGGCTTTGGAAGGAGGTAAAGTTAAGATAAAAATTATCTCCATGACTTCCTAATTTGTTTCAAACTGAATCTAGAAAATAGCCACAAAGTGCAATTTCAAAAGCACGACTGTCCTCCCAAGGCTTAGCTTTTAGCAAGAGAGATAGAAGGAATGCGGCAAAAGACAGGGGCAGAGTGGAGAGGAAGCAGAGGTACCTTTCTAAGGTAGATGCTAGGGAGGACAATAGTCACACATCCTGTCCCAGGGCCCCAAAGCTGCACCCCCACCCAGGATCGCCACAGCTGGGCTGGTGCCCACCTGCCCTGCCCTTCACAGCTCCGCCCAGGTTCACGCAGAACATTCCCTGACATGTCCATCTAAGCACAGTCCTGCATGGTTTTTAAGACCCAACTTGATTGAGCATGAAGATTTCCTAATCATATCATTCACATCGCCTCCAAGGTGGACTTTACCCGTCCTTCCTGTTTTTCCACCAGGCTTAATTCTTCACCATCTTCACTTCCTAAACCTGCCTGGGCTGCAGGTGTGTGCACCGAGTGCAGCTCTGCAAGGCTGAAAATGCCTCGAAGGCAGACAACGTGGGCTTATCCCCATTTTTTTTTCCCATCTGAGTGTCCAGCAAGTCACCCTCTTATTTCCTCCAGCAAGAGGTTCCATCTGCTACAGATCTGTGTTGTTTTTTTTTTTTTCTGGTTTTACTGCTTCCAAGTCCGAGCCTGTGAACTATCAATGTCAAGCTGACAAAGGATCAGACTCCAAGAACTTTTTGTTAGATTTCATTTTTACCATTTTCAGAGGCCGCATGGATCCAATGTACGCTTCTTCTGTGTCCCAGAAGGACAGGTCGGGGTATTCACCAGGTTCCAGGACAAAAGGCATACCCTGAAATCCAGGTTCTTCATAAATCAGCCACCTAAGTAAGCACCAAGGAAGACAAGAGGGGGCTCATCATTTATTTCCAGGGCACACAGGACCCCACCCAGAAGAAAGGAAAGGAAGGGGACGATGTGTATTTGGGCCACATGCGGTTACACTCGGATATCAGAGCAACCTTAGATTCAAGAAGAATATGCCATTATATGCTCCTCTTCTTGAGCTTTTACTTGTCCCCTTGTGGTCTTGTCCACTTATTCTAATTTATATGATGAATTACTTCAAAGCCTAAATATCTCTATCACTTCAAGTCAGAGCAGTAGTTACTTTGTAGTGCTCTACCTATTTAGAGAGGCCATAGCCAGGAAACTCAAGTTTTATTTTATTGTTAAAGACTTTATTTATTTGACAGAGAGAGACACAGACAGAGAGAATTTACAAGCAGGGGGAGTGGGAGAGGAGGAAGCAGGCTTCCCACCCAGCAGAGAGCCTAATGCAGGGCTCGATCCCAGGACCCTGGGATCATGACCTGAGCCGAAGGCAGATGCTTAACCCACTGAGCATCCCAGGCACCCTCAAGCTTTGTTTTAAAATGTTTTAAAATGGCAACATCTCACTTGTAAGCAAAGAATCAGATCCACCTACTCACTTGTCACCATGCCCAAAACTAGTAACAGGTAACATGTACCTAGCACTTACAAGGAATGCCACCCAGAATTTGACCCAGTCCACACAACAGAGCTATGAGGAAGGAACACTACTGTCCCCATTTTGCAGATGAAGTTAAGTAAATTGCCCAGGGCCATGCAGCTGCGAGTACCAGATGCAGGGCTGATCCAAGCTGACTGCAGAGCCAGACTCCTACTCATTTTTTGGGAGCACTTTTTCTGCTTCCAAAAGTGCATATAATTTACGCTTTTTACGATGACTCAGGATCATCACTGGGAGTATGACAATGCATGGTGGTGTCCTGGGGGCTTTGAAGGTCTGTAAGGCTGCTTGCTCCCAGACCCAAAGCTTTTTGAGTTCTTGGATCTGATTTTTACGGCTTTTCAACCACACCCTCTTATCAGGCTTGTCAGCTGTCACTTCCGTTGCGGTCAGAGAACAAGCAGCCCCACCCTCCCTTCATGTGCTAGAAACCAGAAAACCAGAAAACCATGCCTGTTAGAACGGCCTTGAAACACTGTGCACAGTCTTGTCACTTTCTTAGTTCCTGGGTGAGTTCTGGGAAGGGGAGGTTGTAGAGAGACATTCACGCCCACCCAGAAGGGGAGGTACTAGAACAGCCCCTTTATACACAAACACGGAACTCTTGGTGAGCACTTATCCTCTCCAATTCCTTGTTAGTCTGGCCAAAGAGTCCTAGCTGGGGTATCCCACTGTCCCCAGAACACCGTGCCAAGAAGAAGAAGGTGGCCATAAATAAAATCTTTTACCAACAAAATGAGTTTGATTCTCTCTCTTTGCCTTCTTCTTCCCAATTTTGGCCCAAGGCACATTTTGGGTGATAGGTTTTGTTAAAGATTCCCTTGGATAAGCCAGTAGCTTCTCTGGACTCCCTAATTATACAGGGATTTACAATCAAAATCCTCCTGAAGACCTGTCAACAGACACACACACACACACACACACACAAATATTGACAGACTGAGTGGTATATGTGTGGGCTAATTCAAAACGAATTAGCCCACATTGTTAGAAGTCAGGGTAACAGTTATACTAGGGGTAAGAGGATGGCAGGAGGAAGCACAAGTAAGGGGACTTCTGAGATACCGACTTTCTTCTATTTCTTGATCTAGATGATGTTTACACTTCGCAAATTCACTCAGATGATCCACTTATGATTTGTTGTGCACTTTTTTGTACAAATATTATCACACACACTTCAGTAAAAAATTAAGGGGAAAAAGGCTTATCTTTTAACGAATAGCACTACAGTGCCCTAAACCACAAGAAAATGAAGGCCAAGAGTGGGGTCCTTTAGACCTCCTTAGGTTTGAGGCATGAGAGGTAGGGATGCGTTACCCAGTTCTTAGAGCTCTAAGCTCTCGCAGGCACACCACACCTGGACTTCACACTCCAACTAATGGCAGTTCATCAGAAATGGTGCTTCTGGGCTACTGAGCCAAGGGCGGTAGAGTCTGAGTCCTGACAAGTGAATGGGTGGCACTTTCCGTAAACTCCACACACGGCTCAGAGGCAGGTGCTGGGGAGAATCTGAGGGATAGCCAAGCGCAGGACCCCGTTCAGGAGGCCCCCTCTTCTACAGTCTGAGGTGAGGGCATTTATTTATCTGATACGAAACACTTTACTTTTCTCGAAGCAGGTGATTTAGTCACGTAACATTTACAGAAGGGAGGTAATCTGGGGTAAAGGGAAATTTGTCAAAAGACTGAACACTAACAGACACACTGGAAAGGACGGTGTCCTTGATGAGCAGGAAGGAAACTCAAACCCATACTTATCAGTGTTGGGTGGACTTTGGAATCTCAAAAGTCATCCACAGAGCATGATTCATTTTTCCCAAGTTCTAGTCCCACAAGATACATTATTCATGAGGCCATCAGGAGAGGGGGAAACTAACTTCAGGCAGTGTTATTTCAGGTTCTAAAAGTCCTCCTATTTCCCCATGTACATTATGAATAAACAGTATAACTATAAAGTGTGAGCTTTTTAAAAAAATGATAAAAAATACATATTATTTCAACAACGTCCCTTTGTATGTTTATAATGGCTATCTATATATTGATTAAAAACTTTTGTAATTATTCTTTCAGAAATACCTTTTAGCCACACAAAAAACATTGTATCTTCTCGTGTTCACTTATCCTCAAACAGCATTTCCAACTGGATCCTCAGTCTTACTCTCCAGACACGGCTCCCTGGGAGTGCTAGCTGTTTATAGAAACCAGCTGGATACGCGAAAGATTAAATATGAATATGCCAATTTGAGGTTGCTCTGAAGAGGGCGAGCTATGACTCTCAGAGGGCCATTTTCCAATGTCCCTTTACAGTGGAGAGTTGTGGGAGGCACCAATTTTTTAAAAAATTTTTTCAGTTTCAATTCAATTAGCCAACATCAAGTACATCGTTGGTTTCAGATATAGTGTTCAAGGATTCATCAGTTGTGACACTCAGTGCTCATCACAGCACGTGCCAGAGGCCCCAATTTAACCGAGCAACCCAACTCAGTACGGTTAATAGGAAGCTGGGTAGCCCACACCACCTTTTATGACTCAACACGACGATGTAGCACTACCCATATGAAGGGTCCTTTCCACACCTGCATCTGATTGTGCCTCTAGACCTAACCCTTTGAATACAGAAAATTCAGGCAACACTGGGACAAGTTAAATGATATGAGGAAATGCTCAGAGACAAAACCAGATTGTGGTATATTCTCTAAGACATCTGACCTAAAATCTTGCAGGGACAGAAGTGTAAAATAAAGGAAAGGGAAAACCACAAAATTCCAGAGAGAGGTTATGGGGGTGGAGTCAGGGGGATGGGCCCAGGGTGGGCCACGCTGGGTGCCGCACACAGTGCTGGTAAAGATGAGGTCCTAAGTCAGGTGGCAGGCACACGGGGATCTTAGTACCAGGCTTCATAATTCACACATGGCTTCTTCTTCTGTATGTATCAAATACGTCACAATAAAATTGATCAAAGAACATTTGGCGATTCAAAACTGTCCCTTGACTTCTAAATTTAAAATTTTAGAAATTCCTCATGTTCCCCAAAAGAATCTGACAAACAATGCCCTTCTTTTGTGTATGTGTAGAAGAGCTTAACTCACAATAAGTAGGCCCTGGAATAAATCTAATGGAATCTAGCGGAGTCCCTCACACAGCAAAGACTTCTTGGCTACCGGTTCAGGGGACCGATGTGTCAAAAGAAGCAAAATGGACTCGAGTGTTTACTAGCAGGTGAATTCTCCCAACCCATCAAGATTCCCCTCGAAGATCTATAAAAGTACTAATGACCTGCTCTCAAAGCCAACCAACCAAGTTCAAGGACCCCAACTTGGAGCTGACATCCAAACCAGCTGTTTATTATCCTAATGGCAACAGAAATGAACGGCCATGAGAAACTGGACGCTAAGGCAGGTTTGTGACTGGCCCCTGTGAAAGGAGTTAAACTCACTGGAAAGGAAAGAGACATTACTTAGGTGTAGCTCTTTATGCCTCAACAGAGCCCAAGCCTGAGTCATGAAGACTTCAAGACATCAAGATGAACATATTATAGTAGATGCCCATCTCATTCTTTTAAAGAAAGTGGTCCTTCTCAATTTAACAGTAATACATTAAGACATAAAATATATGGATCTCTTTGATGTGGGAAAAAACCTAAAGGCAGCAGAAGATGAAGCCCTTGTCTTTGTTTAGATTCCTCCTTTCCTTCTCAACCACCAAATATAAACATGCCCAAGGCTCAGATGGCTTCCCTATTCCCTTTGAGATCTGTACAGCACGGGATTTAAAGACCTTCTCCATGCTGCCCACTCCTGAATTTCCACCTCCAGCTTCCCTCCTGAACTCCAGTCCCCCATAGCCAGTCATCTTCCTGTCCCCTCACCTGAATGTACAGTTGGCCTGTCCAACTTCACCTCTCAAAACTGAACTGTTTTCTCCATCCCAATAAACGTCAGGGTCCCAAACCCTAGCTATTTCTCAGCCCCTCACCCCTCACATATAGTCTGTCAGCAAACCTGACAGTTCTATCAGAGAAATGCGTCCAGTGTCTGACCACCGCTCACCAGTACTGTCTAAGCCACCGCAACCTCTTGCCTATATAACTGCATTGCCTCCTAACTGGTTTGTTTGTTTCCACTCTTGCCTCTTTACAGTCTATTTTCTACAGAGTGGCCAGAGTGATTTTTCCAGAGCACAAGTTACATCAAAATTCTCCTGTGATCCCCCATGTCAGAGTAGTCTAAAATCCCTCCCAAGGCCTAACACGAGGCCTCTCTGTCATCCCAATCCTCCTAGCTCACTGCGTTCCAGCCACCTTGACCTTCCTCAAACACACCCAGCAGGGCTTTGCAATCACTTCCTGCCTGGGACTTGCCCCCAGCCCTTCCCCCCTTGGGTATCTTCAGGGCTGACTCCCGCACTTCCTCCAGGCCTCCACTTAAAATGTCACCAGAGACCTTTCCTGCCATCCTATCTAAAATGGCACTACCACCGTTCCTCTCTCTAACTCATGTTTCTTGTAGTATTTTCCCTCTGACACATTAACACAGGTATTATCTTATGCATAACCCACTGACAAAACTTTTGAGCCTTCTCGGAATATATGAATATTTATAAAGGATATATACTATCACATAATATATTATGAATTTAACAGAAAACTTGCACAAAAATAAAATCATAAAAGGAGCAGATTTTAAATGAAATATGAAGAAGCTTCAGCATGTTTTCCTGGCACCTCAGGGGCTGTGTTTTGCTGCCCTGGGCTTGGTACTCCCCTTCAGAGACCCACGTACTCAGGACTGACACCTGCACCTCCTGTCCTAATTTCCCCCATCTCAGATATTCCCACTTCCTTCAAAATACTTTTGCAGTTTCCTGTAATTTCTGAAACCAATGTCCTAGGGGCTCTAGACAGCATTGTGTGAAAATGTTCACGGAAGGCAAGTACCACGTGTGTTGGCCTCCATCCCTCGTGCGATATCAGGAACACATGCTTTGGATTACCTCCTTTGGATTACCATGAAGTAAAAGCTGTTACTCAGCTCGGTATGAATCAGGTTCCTCTGTGATAAGGAAATCTCAACATTAAACATGCAGTTTTTTCCTTCCCGGCACTTCCCCCAAGAACGTTATTGTTTCTAAGAGAGCTGAATCATAGGAACTCAGGTACAAAAGAATCAGAATTCTATGTGCCTTATGAAAAAAAAAAACAAAAAACCAACCCTTTTAGTTAATAGCTACTTAATAGGACACAGATCAGAGTGTCTTAAGTCTTTCCAGTAGGACACTCACAAAAAAGCTTCATTAAAATTGTATTTGAGGGGCACCTGGGTGGCTCAGTTGGCTGAGCGTCTGCCTTTGGCTCAGGTCATGATCTGGGGGTTCTGGGATTGAGCCCCGCATCGGGCTCTCTGTTCACTGGGGAGCCTGCTTCTTGTTCTCCCCTTCCTTCTCCCTTTGTGTGCTTGCTCTCTCTCTCATATAAGTAACTAGATTAAAAAAAAAAAATTGAATCTGAAACAAAATACTTACGTGCCCCAATGCACTTTAATGGAACAAGTCTTCTGCATTATACCAAATCCCTGCATCTCTTCAGTGTCATCAAAGTAAGAATTCAGGAGTCCTAACCCTTCCCGTTCAGTGAATAAGTCAATCTGACTAACTCTGTAATCCTAAAGAAAGAAAGAAAAGAAAGTACACATATTTAATAATTACACCATGTAACTTAACTGTACAATAAGCTCATTGTCCTTTCTTTTCAAATAATTACAATAAATTTTAAATACACACATACATCTCACAGAGCACCTGCCATCTACCCCTTCCTCGTTTTCAGCCAGGACTTAGGAATATGTGGCTTATGAGGTAGCCATGTTGCTTTAGCAGTGTACAGTGTGACATTTAAGCAAAAATCCCCAGAAGTGTATTTCACTAGAATTCTGGAACATATTTATTTCTCTCATCCTCACTGAAAAAACTGTTTGGCTTTCCTTGGTGATTGGAGTTTGAGTTGCTTTAATTAGACATGGCCATCCAAGTCCAGAGGCTCTCTAGTCCACAGAGGGGCTGCGTTTGGGGCCTTCCTCGACTGCTGTTTTGTGCCTATAAATCCCTTGTGGTAACGCTCCTTGATTGTGGACCAAATCTCTAAGACATTGGTTTGGTCTAAGTTGTGAAAGCAATGGTACTCATCTGTGGTCATTTACAAATCCCTGTACTGTGCTCCATGTACCATGCTGTGTACCATGCTGTGGTGGTCCTGACCATCAGACACGTCAGAGGCCTCCACTGGCTGAGTCCCTACATGTTAGTCAAATAGTTATTGAACTTTAATCTTGCTGAGCTAGGTCCATTGAGATACAGAAGAAATTACACTTGGGTGGGTTTGGGGGAGACTTTCTTAACCATTGCCAAAAGGAACAAATTTAATGAACTAAAAAGGTGACCTCCTTCGATGTGTTGTGATTTATGTCATATTTTAAGCAACCACAACATAATCGGTTAAAAAAAAAAATCATAATGTATCAGGAACCAGGAATGTATCCCGATCCTTTAACATGACACCTTTCAGAAAAATTCACCCCAGCAGATCAGCAATTTACAAACAATTAAATGCACCAAAATGTTCATAAAATATTATTTAAAATAGTAACAAATCTAGAAACAGCCTTAAGTTCCACAAAGAAGGTAAGATAAACGATGGTACATCATTTCTTGGAAAACTCAAACCATGGAGTGACATGAAAAGCATGAATGGCATTAAGATGGCTATTATTAAAAAAAAAAAAAGATGGCTATTATCAGGCAAAATAGGAGACCCCTCTTTACCAACATGCTTCATTTCCCTTACTCTACCCTCCCCAAGTGCCTCTAAATCTCCACCCACCGGAATCTGATACAGTTACACATCACTAAGAGATGTTGGCCAAAGGGAGTGTGATCTTCAGGGAAATGGGTACGCAGAAAGAAAAAGGATGGAGAACTACAGGTTTTTTGTTTGTTTGTTTTTTGTCTTGTTTTGTTTTTTCCTTAAGTGGTAGAGCCCCGTGTAGAGTCTTGAACTCACGACCCTGAGATTATCATGATTATCACAGTCATCATGATTATCACAATCATCATGATTATAACTATAGAAGAAGCAGACTGAAATATGGCCAAGACAGAGCAGAGAATCCAGAAAATTTAAGAGAGGATATCTCATGATGGCAGATTGGGGTGATCGGCTTAAACACTGCTTTATTACCAATATTAGTTGAGCAATAAATAAAGAGTGCAGGGAAATTAGCCCACTGACTAGGACAATTTTAAATGCGGTTCCTCGTGTCTTCTGTAAGGTTTGTCACATTATGTACTTAAAACTATTAAAAGATAAATCATTTAGAATACCAATGATCACTGAAGTCACTCAGAAATGTTGACTTAAGAATCAAGTGGCATTTTCCTCTGCCAAAAGCTGTTACTCATTCTTACTCACTCTCATTTCATAACATTCCTTCTCTTCCTATTACACTCAAACACCTATCTCTGCTACATGAATGGGGTTTTAATCTTCCACTTGGAAGATACGATTAACTACATTTTTAAAGGTAAAGAATCATCAAATCCCAACAGGCACAAAGAAAGACAACTTCCTCATCAACAAATAAGGAACCAAGACATTTTAGCCAATCCCTAAAGTGACCTCAAGTACCTGCTGTTTTTAAACCCACATGAAACCCCAGAGTTGAACTTTCAACTAGACTTTTGGGGGATTATTTTCCCAAAATAGAATTCCTGTAAGCCACTCAAGGTAATCAGAACTCACACAGCGACCAAAAAATAAAGTAAAAGAAAAATCTGTTCATATAGAATTCATCCAAATCAGGTTATTAAGTAAAATACATTTTGGGAGATGGGGATGGGGGATGGGAGTGAGAAATTAACCTTCAAGATTTATTATGAAAAAAATGACTCAGAGTGTTTCTTTTCTAATTCAAGTGTATGAACACTGAAGTTATAGAAAATATATTCATAGAGCACCAATCGAACATTTTTCTCAATCTCTTATTTCATAACATGAACTTTTCTCTCAAAGAAAGATTCATCTCCGGCATTCAATAAATACTTGCTGACTGAATCATTGGACTCTGGTTTTCCCATAACCTACCTGGACCACATGTCTGATTGAACCAATCACCACGGGCTTAGTAGACTCTGCCTCCTCATTTCTTTCCAAAACATCTTCTATACCCCAGAGACCAGAGAGTTCCAATTCTCCTTCTTCTAAGGGGATGGTGTGCCCTTCAAAATTGGGTTTCTCATACAGAATCCAACTAAGAGTAAAACACAGCAAAACTATTAGCTGGTGTTGGTAAGAAAAGTTTTGATGACTCAAATTTTCTAGCTAATAGCCTCCCCCGACCCCGTCCCCTTCTTCCCTCTCCTTCTCCCTTTCTCTTCTCCCTCTTTCTCTCTCACATATTGTGGCCAATTATCATATATACACTGGCCAATTCTCTAGCAATTAAAATATATAAACTATCTCTAAAACTAAATTTTCTGGGTATAATTAAGCCTCTGAAAACCCAAAAATTATATCAGGATCTTAAAGAAATTTTGGCATCAATATGAACATCACAGAGTCCCTGATGTTCTATGGAATGGTCAGTCTGTGAACAGTTACAAATGGTAATATATCGGATAAATGGACTTTTCCTAGAATTATTTTTTCTCTATATATGTGTAGAAAACACTTCTAGAGGGATTTTACTTATATTCTAGAACTGCATCAATGGATATATTGATATAAAATATTGATACAAAAAAAAAGCTATATGCATGTTAATGGAGAGCATTTTAAAAATACTCTTCCCAACAACAAACATCCAAACGCTAAAGAAAATCACATGTCAATATATGACAGTGCTGCTGTTAGATGCTTATGCTTTCAAGAGAGAAGCCAACAAGAGTTGAAAAAAAATAAAAAGAACACTGGGGTGCCTGGGTGGCTTAGTCAGTTAAACATCTGCCTTTGGCTTAGGTTATGATCCCAGGCTCCCACATCATGTCCCACATATGGCTCCCTGCTCAACAAAAAGGCTGCTTCTCCCTCTTCCTCTGCTGCTTCTCCTGCTTGCTCTCTTCTCTCCCTCTCTTTCTCTAATAAAGAAATAAAATCTTAAAAAAGAGCACTATTATATTAAAAACAAAATTTATATGATATTTGTTTTTAGTGTTATTTTTGGTCTTTAAATTTAAGAACAAAAGCTAATTATGTTTTTCTGATGAATGAGTTGAATACATAGAAAAATGTTATAATATGAAAATCTTCTGATGAACGTGTTGAATACATAGAAAAATGTTATAATATGAAAAACCTAACAGGAAAGATGTTGCATGTATAATCAAGTGGAAAACACAAAAACAACAACAAAAAAGCCTTACTAGTTTTTTAAACCACAAATGTCTAAAGCCCAGCCTTCTTTTTCTCAAACAAGATCAGTATCAAAGATAAATCTTTATGCCAGATAAGTGATTTTTTAAAAATGGCTTTTTTAATTCAACTTCCTTTGTATTTCCTAGAAGCTGTCAAGCTGGTAAATCATTTTTTCACCAGTTTCTTTAATCAAAACCATCAGCTGCTGAGAATCTGGGAAATAAATTTTAGGTTAGTCATTCACAATGTCTTTTCTCATAGAACACTGAAAATTCTACCAACAAGATTAGCGCAATTCTTCCCAACCTCACTGAAAATTCATAAAATAGAAGTGTTCGTTTGGACTCAGAGTTCCGGTAGTCCTGGCCAGTGTGATGTGGGGGTATATGGGAAAAGAAAATTGTACTGCTGCACACACCTGACTTTTCTAGCATTAATGGGCATCGCCCATTAATAAAGCAGAAACATTGTTCAAACACGTAACTTCTTAGACACGAATTTCTTGAATACCTCCTGAGACTAGTATTTTCTGCCCTTTACATTACTAAAGGCATAATTTTAAGTAAGTACCGAAGACCAAAAAAGTAACTAGAAATGTAAAACACAAACCCTCTAAAAGTCAGGAACCCAAAGCACCGGTCTTACCATCCTCTGACGACCTTGACGATGACCACTGGGGAGAGGTTCCAAGAGCTGCAATCCTCAACGTCACTGAAAACTTCAATGCACTCGTCAGAGACATCCGGGTCCCTGAAGATCACTACCTACAAGAAAATGGAAGTGGCAGCACATGGTTGGATGTTATCAGACCAAAATAAAATCCAGACTAGAAACACAGCATCCATCGTCTTACCTTTCCAGGTCGGGGATTGATTTTATTCGTAAGACTTCCTCTAAGGGTCTGTAATCAGATGAACAAAAACACAACAAATTAAACTTTGTGTGATACTCTGCAGAATTTCTCTGCCCATGATCTCTTTATTTGCCTCAAAATTCATCGATTTTGAGACAATCCACCTTGATCTGTGCCAAAGCTATATTAAAGCTCTCTCTGAGTCTGCACTGCTAAATTAAGAGCAGTTTTTCTCCTCTAGCTGAATGTGCTATTTCAATTTCTCCTCATTTATTTGTTTGTTTGTTTTTAGAGAGACAGGGAGGGAGGGAGGGGGAGAGAGAGAGAGCAGGGGGAGGGGCAGAAGAGGAGGGAGAATCTTAAGCAGGCTCCACACCCAGCTAGGAGCCTGATGCTTGGCCTGACCCCACAACCCTGAGATCATGACCTGAGCCCAAATCAAGAGTCAGACAAACAACTGAGCCACCCAGGAGCTCCTCAGTTTCTCCTCATTTTCCTCCAATCTAGAAAATTCAGGGCCCAGGAGTCAGACCTATGTTTTACATCAGTGCACAGAATAAGAATTCAGCCAAGAAATTATAATTCAGGGGCACCTGGGTGGCTCAGTTGGTTAAGCAACTGCCTTTGGCTCAGGTCATGATCCTGGAGTCCTGGGGTCGAGTCCCGCATCAGGCTCCCTGCTCAGCACAAAGTCTGCTTCTCCCTCTGACTCTCTCCCTCTCAAATAAATAAAATCTTAAAAAAGAAAAAGAAATTATAATTCAATCTCTGTATAGTATCAAATACAGAGAAATTATAAAGTATTAATCATGTATCTAGAAGGAGCTATATCAATGTTATGTGTTCATACACACACCTTATCTGAATCTATAAATATTGTCTTATAACAACTTACCATCATATCACAAGTATTAGTCTAAACAAAAGGGAGCTCATGGTATGTATCACAATGTATACTGCACATAGTATCCTTAGTCCTCCCTTTTTGAAGGACAAAATAGTTTTCTCTATGGTTCCCAAACTAATCATTTTCAAGAACATCTGACAAGACCAGTAAAACCAGAAATGCATAACATAATAAAAACAGTAATTATACATGAAAAAATATACAATACAGACTACTTTCAATGCTGACCGGGATGCTTATTCTAAGGACTGCCTTTGACCTGATCACTCTTGCACCAGGCCATAGTAGAGTATGCCAAGACAACAGGAAGGCCTCAGTAGAACACTATTAAAAATCAAAATGGCATCTACTTATTTATATATACACATTAGAAGTGAAATAAGCTGAAGAAAAGGCCAGAAATTTAAAACAAAATTCACATTAACACAATAAAGATAGACTAGCCATAGAGTAAACAAAGCCCAAGACCTATGGAAAAACAAAAAATGAAATTTTTTAGCCATAAGAACACTTAGAAAAAGTATGAAAATACTTTGTTTCTCCTTTTTATTCCATTTGGTTTGATTTTTCAAGAGATTCCATAGGGAAGCTGTATATTCTGTTGACAGACTCATCAAATTGCTATCAGATAAGAGAAGTGATCTAAGATTGAGTAAAAAGAGAAAAGAAGGCTGTCATGAATGGAAAGTAGGCCAGTGGAAATCCTGTGCTTGAAAGAAATACCTAAAAATCTTCTAATTTCTGAGTGCTATGGGCTGATTCAGGTTTGTTTACCACAGTGGTTCTCAAAGCGTGGTGCTGGGGCCCTTGGAAGATCCCCAAGAACCTTTCAGGAAGTCAATGAGGTCAAAACTCTTCTCACACAAAGAGGGTATTTTCCTTTTCAGTCTCTTTCTCTCACAGGAGTGCAGTGGAATGTTCCAGAGAGCCAAGCATGTGTGATGACACCACTGTTCTGATGGGTTAATGGAAGGTGTTCTTGTGTGTTCTCAGGCTTTACACTTTTCTTACTGTTAGCTTCTATTATAATCAATTCCAGCAGGCATAACTCATGTGAACAAAAGCTCTTTGGGGACCTCAAGAATTTTTAAGCATAAAGGTGTCCTGAAACCCAAAAGTTTGAACATTTTTGAAAAGGGGGATCTGAACTTCCTCTGGACACCCAACCATATGTTTTGAAAGAGCTTCCAAAATGGTATTCTATGCTAGGCTTGAGCCAAAGCCCACACAACAAACGGAAACATACTACAGTGCCCATTCAAATGAAGAAGAGGGCACGGTATCTTCTGGCAGATTATGTTGTGAGACAAGACGGTCTAGTTCACAGCGTGGGCAACAGGAATACAGAGGCCCACTCCTGTTTCAGGGCCAGCAGAGCTGCCCTCTAGAACTTACACTCTACCTGCCTCATACATCATCCTCCCTCCCCTTGAGCATCATGCTTGGTAACAGAAAGACACGCAATTCACACCAAAAACTCAGTAGAGAAAACAACTTCTGGAATTCAGATGAAAGAGGATGGAGAAATCATAACTGTTCCTCAAAATCATATTTTGCTGCCTTCTCTACAATATTAAAGGAAAGAGCCAATGTAGACCAAAATTCTTTGCCCCAACAGCTTGGTAGGAAAAACTGTTTCCCTGATAAAACTTCCAAGTAAAGAGAGATGATTGCCTGAATTATATGGGATAATCATCTAATGTTACTTAGAGAAAGAAAGCGTGAATCTCACATCGCAAGAGAAGGGTTAGGAATAAGATTTCTTGGTGGGGCTTTTCTGAATAAATGAAGAAGCTTTACAGATCTTCAAAATTCTAAGCAGAGCAGTGAGCATTGTTACACAGAACTAGGTAAGAAAAAACAACTCGTCTGTCTCTGAACTCTCAGGGTACCTAACCTTCACCTTTCAGAATACAATATATAAATTCATAAGCCTTAAAATATATGTAGCTTGTTTTCCCTGCTAGAGCACTAATGCCTTGAAGACAGAAATCTTAGTACTTTCCTTCTTAGCTGCTACCAATCCTTCATGCACATTGTAGGTTTTCATGTGATCAATGAATAGAAAACTATCATTCACATGCACAACCACTTAAAAGAACATGAGTTGCTCATCACCCCTCTCTCCTCTCACTTTGTAAATACCCCCCATAAATGGTAAAATATGTTGCTACTTACGGTTGTATCTGATAAGGACATGGCAGAAAAAGACACGTTGGGGTCAAACCGGCTGGATTTGAAAAGACCCATGAAGTCTGTGTCGCTATTTCCATAGTTTGGCAAGTTGGGCTTAAGAACGCTTCCGACACGATTAGCCTTTTCCGGATCATCACTGTTCTTCAGTTTAGAAAATTCAGAAAGCTGGGTTTCTGGCAAGTGTGGGTTGCTCTGTGAACCCAGGTCTTCTTTGGTTTCCTCTTTGGACAGGTATCTCTCCATGTAGCTTGTGCTTTTCAAACCCGAAGGAGCAGCGTCTGTGGAGTCGAAATTGAAGACCTTTCCGTTGCCCGGTGGAAGGTTTGGCTGCTCTTTGTCGGGACCGCAGGGGGTGCCCCCCTGCGCCTGGGGTGCTAACGCGGAAGCCCGAGAAAGGGAAGTGTTCTGAGGAGCGCCGAAAGATGTGGTCATGGTACTGACGGATGTCACAGAGGGAGAAAAGACCTTGTCTTGCGGTGAGGAAGGCAGCAGGCTGGAGAAGAGGGCACTCTTCTCTAGCCTCGATCTCTTAACTCCGCCGTTGGGGACATCTTTGTTCTCTTTGTCGTTTGTCTCTGGAGCCATGGAAGGGTCGTCTTTGCCGTTAGTGTACAGGGACTTGAAGAGGACACTCTGCTCAGTGGATGTGCGTTTGGGCCTCAGGCTAGAGTTTGTGTAAAGGTTCTGCATCAGATGTAAAGCCGGTGACATTTCTGGCTGGCTTTCCTTCTTTTTCCCCAGACCAAAGGTAAACACGTTGGGATCTAATACTTTTTCTAAATTGTCCTCGTGAATCGGAGGCATGACAAAGGGAGGGGCAGGCGAGTTCGGCACCCTAGACTTCTTTTTCTTCTGAGGCACACAGACGGTGCTGTCCATGTTTTTGATAATTTCGGTGAATTTTTCCATATCCGATGAAGAATCAAATACACTGTCATCACTACCCGCAGACATGTTCAAAAGACTGGCAGGGCTGGCCCGGCCATTCACAACATTTTGATCCAGCCTTTGGAGAGTTTCTAGAGGGTTTCTGCTTCCAGGGGAGCTGGCAGGGCCAAGGTCAGCCTTCGGGGGTTTTCGGTCACCCTGACTTTGAGCTTGGATAGGCAGAGTTTTCTCTGATTCTGGCAGCACGACTTGCGGGCCAGATTTTGCTGCTTGTTCCTCTTTGCAATGAATGTGTTCGGGAGACGTGCTCTCGCCGCCCAGGCCTTCTGCTTTCTGGGGAGCACAGCTTGCAACAGAAACCACTTCAAGGTCATCGTTGTGACAGCTTGGCAGCTGTGCTTCTCTAACTTCGGAGCTCTCTGAGATGACCTGGGAGCCGACATCCTGGGTGCTCTCCACGGGGAGCACGAAGGACCGGACCTGGACCAGCACCTTGGATGGACGTTCGGTTCCCACAGCTTCCGGGCTGTGCTCTGTGCATGGAGTGAGGCTTGCGGCCCCTCCTTCTCCTCCCCCTGCAAGTCTGGAGGGCAGCACTCTCTCCTCATTCTTATGTGACACAGGCAGAACACATCTGTGCTGGTTTTCTGACACTTCTTCATGGGTGCATGGAATGTTGCTTCCGAGAGCTTGAACACATGTGTCTCCGGGTGCGGGCTGTGAGCGAGAAGGCCCGTTAGATGACTCAGCTGGGGGCTGTGAGTCAGAAAATGTATCCTGTGGCTTTGGTCTGGCTGTTGGAGGGGAATCTTTGGTATCAAGAACAGCGGGAATGTCCTGCACCAGATCAGTCATATTTTCGAGGGCAAGCCCTTTGCTGTCTGCAGCCGTTGAGTCACCCTCTCCTAAGGGCTTGTGGTCCTTGGCAGGAATCAAGGCAGTAACCACCACTTTAGAAGGGCAGTCTGCTTCTGTCTGCACTTCTGCTCTATCACCCTGGGTAAGCAGAGAACCAAGAGCTTGACCCTCGGTAGGCTCGCCCTCCGTCCCTCCCGCACTGGGGCTCCCGGCTGCTGGTGGGATCTCCTCGTCCGTAACCTTGGGTTCTGGCGAGCTCTCCTTCGCCAGCATACCATTCTGGTGACTATTTGGCATGCCTTTCTTTTCAGATTGCTCCATCTCTTTGGCTTTTTTGGCTAAATTCAGCTTCGCTCTCCCAACAAAGGTCTTATTACAGGCAGGAGTGTTCCTTGTGCTTCGAATGTCAGCATATCTTGGGCTACTGGTGGCCCGTTTGTTTTCAAATAAGGAGATCTTGTTGGCAGTGTTTCCTTTATGAACTGGCTGGCTAAATGGATTATGCTCATTTCCCAAACTGTCAGGATTCTTGGGAGTTTTAAGATTTAGTTCCAC
Source organism: Taxidea taxus jeffersonii (assembly GCA_003697995.1). Lineage (NCBI taxonomy): Eukaryota > Metazoa > Chordata > Mammalia > Carnivora > Mustelidae > Taxidea > Taxidea taxus. Next base: position 37,448 of record RCUC01164772.1, read on the forward strand.
ATGTTTGGGCTTGGCTGGGCTGCAAAAATAGAGCAGTGAGATAAAGTTATTGACCTAGTTTTAAAAAGTGAACATACCAATTCATTACAAAACGTTTATTACTATGAAAAGCCAACAGCCTTCTGCTAAGTAACAGTTGTTTTTTTTTTTAATGAGACTATTTAAAAACCATCCTAAATACACTTTCAAGTGTTTTTAGTGGATGTTTTGCTTCTGTATGATAGATGAGAAAATTACATAGTCAAGAAAATCAAGAGATGGGAGGTTAGCAAACTTATCAAGTCCCTAATTGATGTGAGCACAGTGCTCAACCACTAGAGTTAGAAGACATCTTAGGGCTTGAAGAACATTAGACTGAATTTATATATTTAATGTACTCTCTTATTTTAAATATGTAAATGATCTCCCCAAACATCAATTGTGTATTTTTATAATTTTAAATATTATTTCAAAAGGCTAGATTTTAAAAATATTTATCTGTTATTTACCTCTTTGGATATTTTATCCCCTTCATCTTCCTTTATGTAACTTTACTCTGATTATGTAAGTGTCTTCACTACAGAACATTTGGAAAATATAAAAATGAAGAATCACTCATACTCCGATGACTCAGATAATCTCCCTGTTAATAGTTTAGTATAATTTAGTCTTCTTGTGTGCATAGTAAAGTGCTTTTAACAGAATAGGAATTATTCTGTTCACAGAGTTTCAGATCTTGTCTTTAAAAAAAAAAGATTACTTAATCTTATATTTCACAGTTTTCACATTTTCAAGTCACTAAAATTTGAAGTTTTTCATAATGTCTGCATAAAATTTTCATCATATAGATGTACCATAACTTACTTGTCAGTTGCTCAATTGTTGGTTTTGTCACCTTTTGGGGGGCAAATTGAGTCTCCCCTCACCCTAGAGAGAAACTCTAATGTTTCTTGGTTATTACCCGCAATGGCTATCATAAATTTTTGAATGTATGTACTGTTCTCTTTCTGAGAAACAAAATGTTCTCTGTATGACATTCACTAGCCCTGGTCCTTACACTGATTATCTGTGTGAGCTTGGTTAAGTTAACTCACTGGACTCGCTACCTTCTCTACCTGGAAAAACAATGTAGATAGTTTAGAGTAGAGCTGGTCCTCTCCCCACCCCCCACTTTTCAGGAATGGCTGAAGCAATTCTTGGGATTCTCTTCAGCTGCAGTGTGGACAACAGAAACAGAGGGTTTCTATCTGGGCCAGCCACCCTCCTTTTAAGCAGAAGCACTTCTGGTTCTCTGTTTCATATATCACTTTTATGTAAGCCTTCCCAGAAAAATAGGCTCCAAGGCTAAACACAAAAAATGTCTAAACCATAGGCCTAGTGGTTTCTGAAATGAAGAGATAATAACCACTAACAATCAAGATTGACACAAGCTTGACAAATACTCCGCTTGCCAAATGTACTATTTTATATGTTCTCATTTAAGATGAGGAAGCTGAAGCCTAGAAAAGGCAGGTAATTTGCCAGAAGTCGCACACCCAGTGACTCCAGGGTCAGGGTTTGAAACCTGATGTCATGGTTTCAGAGGCTACGCTCCTGACTGCTCCTGTGTCCCCAGACCTCAGTGACCAATTCTGGTCCTTTCCAGCTTTACCTATTCAAGAAGTCAATGAATTAGCAGGAGATCTGTAAGATGAAGCAATCAGACTTTGGAGGCCACCTTGATGATGAAAAGTAGAGCCATACAGAAATCTCATGCTGCCACCAGCATGAGATTCATTGACCTTCAAGAAAGAGGAGCCTTTTGAAGGAATAGGCAATATGACTTTGGGTGAGACACCTTTCTCTTCTGGATAAAATGAGTAGACTGAAAAGACTTGAGAAGTCCTTCCCAAACAAGGCCTTAGGAATTTAGATTTTTACCGTTTTTTGGAATTTGATTTAAATACTAAATTTGATATACTCTCATGAATTTTTCTTAGGCATTGCTTTCCCCAGCATCTCCATAAGATAGATAGGCTCCACCATGGTGGGCCCATTGCTTAAATTTAAAAGGAAAATTAATTTACACACACTCCTTGGAGATTAAATTCTAAAACCAGTAGAGTAGAAATTGAGAGCTTACAAATGCCATCAGCTAATGAAGGATGTCCACATACCAGTAAATACACCTTTTAAAAATTCTTACTGATCAGCTCAAGAAACAAACATCAAAGTATATCTTGGGATGAAAATGGAAAACCAAAGTTTAGCCAACAAGCTATCTTAAGGACAGGAAACACATCTGCACATTAAAGATTTACACCAAGATCAAAATATATTTTACAACCAAACTTTCTGTGCTATTAAGTTCTGCTACCAAGAGTCACTACAATTAACCTAGCTCAAACTGATTAAAAGGAAGGCTTCTATAATTCATGTTTAATACCTTTATTATAATGTGAGAGGGGAAAATAATCTGGTGTCTAAAAAGCCATGGCTAGAGAGGAAAATTCTCCTTATTCTAAACATTGTTAAGAATCTCAACATTCAATCCTTGGTACAGAACTGAAGATATAATTTTTCTAACAGCATCAAGAAACTCTTTGCTATATAGTCCTTTTTCAGGGAATATAACATAAGTTTAACTAAAACATCTGACGCAAATTGCTTTTAAAAATCATCCGATGATATTTTTTCTTGAAATACAATCAGAGAAAAAAAAACTGGGGAAAAAATCATATCAAACGTTAAAAAGCTAGAAGGAATTGATTTCCCATTTCAGTAGTTGGCCCATTCACCAAGATCGAGGCCCTGTGGAAAACACAATTAAGCCAAATGCCTTGCAAAGGGAAAATTTTAGGTAGGAAATAATCGGCACAGAGAAGAAGACATTTGATTTAGTTCTTGTACCCAAAACGGCACATGAAGAGTTTCATTATAAGATAGCTTCCCAGGTTTGTTTACCCTTCTCCTTGCAACATTTCTGGTTTTTCTACTGGTGTGCTCCGCTTGGACGGCAGGGAAGGAGTCCTTACAATGCTCTACAGCAACGTTTCTCTAAGCTCGCACTCGAGGTCTGAATGTTCAGTCACACTGGCCTTCTACAAATAATGGGCATCATTCACTCTGGTTTCTTCTCTGACACCGCCGTTACAGAATAAATAGGTGACTTTATCAAAGGTCTCCAGGTTGGCAGCTGGGGCAGTAGCTCACATTACTCATTAAGCAGGTTCTCCCTCAAGTGTTTACCAGACCTCCTACTCTAAAGCTTACTTACCCAAGAACTCAAATGGGATGAAACCATTCGGTTTAAGAATCAAAATGCTGGGGCGCCTGGGTGGCTCAGTGGGTTAAAGCCTCTGCCTTCAGCTCAGGTCATGATCCCAGAGTCCTGGGATCAAATCTCACATCACACTCTCTGCTCTGCAGGCAGCCTGCTTCCTTCTCTCTCTCTGCCTGCCTCTCTGCCTACTTGTGATCTCTTTCTGTCAAATAAATGAATAAAATCTTAAAAAAAAATCTTAAAAAAAAAAAAAGAATCAAAGTGCTGGGAAAATACTGGCTCTTTTAATAAATGCACAAATGTAGGAAAAACTTGAGCCGTTCCGATAGCCCTTTTGCAGGGGTGCTAGCTGGGAGGTGGGGGAATGAGAGTGTGGGAAGGGGAGAGGATTTTGAGTTTTACAGAGAGCCCTCCCTACCCCATCCTCCTATACACACCGCATTCAGCATCAAGGCACAAGCCCAGCTCCAAAAAGCCAACAGCGATTTCTCCTGCTTTGTACTTCCCCAGACTCTACAGCTGATAACCCACTCAGGAGTTCCCTCAGCCATCACCTCAGTTCTTTCTCTGCCTTTTGCAAGCCAGAGTGGGCCATAAACTTCTCAAGGGCAATAAACTGAGTCATAGTCTGAGTTTTCCCGCATAGTTCCTGGCACAACACCATGCACAGAAGTCACTCAATAAATATTTGGGGAAAAAAAAAATCAGTGAACTTAACAGCAGGTAGTTAGGCAGTTGCTGAACTTGATTCTTCTGATGTTCTTTCATTGAACTAAGTCCTCCAGTAAGAACACTGCTCTCTCCTCATTTCAGTGACTAAGGAATTCCTCCTCAACCTGGGGGCAAAAATGTCACTAACCTCCCAAATTTTCAAAGGAGGGGAATTAGAAAACAATCTTTAAGCAGCCCTAAGTTCCAGAAAAAGTTCTGTGAATTCTCTAAAACTCACCCATGCCAAAGCTACTAGTGGGTCAGGCTGAATATAAGCCGGTTTGCTCCATGTTTTCAAATTCACTGCATAGGTGTTTCCAGAATGCCCTATCCAGGAATGCTGGGGTTACGTTTTGAATAAAGGATTAGCTCAAGTCAGGCCAGTCGGTCCTCTTTCAATGGCTGATGTAAACACTGAGCCTCAAGAGATTGTTACATTCATTCAACTTAAACATTCTATGGGAACAGCAATTAACCACGGGAACGTCACCTCCAGCTGTGTTAACCAACCCTTCACTACCTCCTCTGTTTCAACCCTGAGGGGAACCTCGATGCACAGTTAGTTCGGCCACAGAGGCAAAGACCCCGGAGCCCCCCAGAGACACCACCCAGAACATCTGCCGGCACCCACAGCGCGCCCAGGCCCCGGTCCGCGGCTACTTACAGGGTCACTTTAGTGGTCACCGTCGACCTGCCCACCCCGAAATGGTGCCTGGGTTTCAAGCTGTCCGCGTCAGAGCCACCGGCCGATCTGCCCGGCTCTTTGCTTCGGCTTCCTTCTCCCCGGCTGTCGAAGTGGCTGGGGAACGCGCCCCTCTTGTGCTCGGGCTTGATCTCCGGCAGCAGCGAGCTGCTCTTGACGGTGAGCTCGCGGGGGATGACCCGGGCCGCCTCCTCCCCGTTGTCCCCCGCGGCGCCCTTGGCGGCGGGATCCGGCGCTGGCGCCCTCTTCGGGGGGGACTCCTTGGCGGGAGCCCGAGGGCCGCCGGCGGGCGAGGTGGGCGCGGCCTCGGGGACGCGGCTCTTGCCCCTCCTCTTGGTGGGGGACGAGGCGGGCGGCGGCTGTTTGCCCCGCTCCGACTCCCCGCGGAGCGGCCCTCTGGACCCGGGGCTGGACTTGGACTCGGCGCCCGCTGCGGAGGCAACGCCCCCGTCGGGGGCCGCCCGCGGAGATTTCACTTTCTTTTCCGCCGAGCCGTTCTCCGTGGCCGCGTTTGGCGCCACCTCGTAGTCGAACACCGCGTCGTCCCTGCCCGCGCTGTCCGGCAGCGCCGTGTCCGGCCCGGGGGAGTCGGTGGACTTCTGCGACCTTCTCCGCCTGCCCGACCTGCGGCCGCCCGACCTCTTCTCCATGTCGTCAGAATCGCCGCAATCTTCTGCCCCCGGAGTAATCGCGCCCGGCTCGTCCCCCTGGGCCACCTCAGTCTTGCTCAAGTAGATGTCCAAAGTTAACACGGTGGCGGGGTGGGCGCCGGGCCGGCACTGTAGCCCTCGGGGCCCCTCCTGGCCGTCTGCCTGCGCCGCGTCGGAGCAGTTCCCCTCGCGCTCGGCCGGAGGGTCACCTGGCGGAGCCGACGCGTCCTCGGAGCGCAGGCTGTACGCGTCTTGGGGCTCCAGAGAGTCTGCCCCGGCGCACACACGGGGGGCTCTGTCAGAGGCCTCGCCTAGCGCCCCCGCGGGCCGCTCCCGGGTGGGCGACCTCGGCACAGCCCTCGCGCCCTGGGCTGTCTCCTGCTCGCAGCCAGCGCCGGGTGCAGCGTCCTCCCCCGGACTGCCGGCCAGCGTCTCTGCGCTGCCTTGCCCCGAGGAATTCTCAAGTGAGGAATGCAGCTGCTTGGCAGCGGTGGTGGCACCTGGGAAAGACTCTCCCTCTGCCTCCAGAGGTTCTAATTGGAGTGAATCACGTTCATGGCACTGCTGCACAGCCGCCGCCGCTGCGCGGCTGCTCGTGCAAGGTGACAGCTCGGTGTCAGGGGGGGCCACCTGCACGCGGGCCTCAGAGCGCTCCTCCGACTCCGGGGGCTGCTCCTGCGGGGAACCCTCCTCGCACGTGTCTTTCTGCTTTGGTTGGCCGCCCTGAGGATTACTCTTATTCTCTCTTTCCGGGGGTTTGGAGGTTACATCTTTGGGAGACACTGATTTGGCGCTGGAACTGGTGGGACTCTCTAACCCGTTTCTGCTGGTCCTTCTCCTTCCAGCCGTGAACAGATTGCCAAGCTTCCCCAAAACTGGCTTCCTTTTGTTTTCTTCTGGGGGTTGTGCTCTGGACTGGAAAACAAAAGGGGTTGGGGGAAAGAAACTGTGAGAATCTGCTTTTCCCCCTCCTTAGTAAGTGCATTGCAGAACTACAAGCCCAAATGGTAGCAACCCAGTCTAACTGAAAATCAGGGAGTGTGTTTTTGTTACTTTTTTTTTAAAGATTTTATTTATTTATTTGACAGAGATTACAAGTAGGCAGAGAGGCAGGCAGAGAGAGAAGAGGAAGCAGGCTCCCTGCTGAGCAGAGAGCCTGACGTGGGGCTTGATCCCAGGACTCTGGGATCATGACCCAAGTCGAAGGCAGAGACTTTAACCCACTGAGCCACCCAGGCGCCCCTTGTTACATTTATTCCAACAAAATAAAGTTAGATTTTCACATTTTTCTTAAGCCCCATCTATGTTAGGCACTACTTGGAATAACATTTTTAACTCTTGTGTTTTAAAGGAAAATTCAGAAGGTCCAAATAATCATATATACAAAATCAACAATTCCCAGGTCTCTCCAGCTTTTGCTTTTTACCTTCTTCCTTAATAAAAGTGCAATTTCAAAACAGTCATGTGTGACTACAAGGCAGCAGTAAGCATACTAAAGTATCTTAGAGATTTTATTTAATTGAGAGAGAGAGAGGACAGGAACAGGAGGGGGAGAGAAGGGCAGAGGGAGAGGAACAAGCAGACTCCCCGCTGAGCAGGGGGCGGGGGCCACACTGGGCTGATCCCAGGACCCCAGCTCATGACCTGGGCCCGAGTCAGATGCTCAAACGGCTGAGCCACGCAGGCGCTCCTAAAGTATCGTAAAGAAGAGGTCTTTATGTTGTGGTTTTGAAACACCGCCCTTTTTTTTTGTAGGAAGAAAGGAAAACAAGTAGAAAGTTCTAGCACTCTTCTCTAGAACAGAAAGAAGCCACCTGGGTATAACACAACTGCAAATGGAAAACTCCAGAAAACCAGGATTGGTGCCCCTGGGCGGGCGGGTGGCCACACCTGTGGCTCCGGAGGGCCGGGCGCACTCCTCCAATGGGAGAAGCACGCGGGCATTCAAACGCCCGCTGGTCCTCCCCCTGCAGTCCCGCCGCTCCAGGGCTCACCTGACGGGCCGCGCGCCGGCTGGGAGTTCCCAGCAGTGCGAATACAGGGAGTACCTGGAGGAAGGAGGGCGAAGGTGGAGAGGGACCACGTGCGCATAGCCTCCCCTCGGGTCCGGGAGGCGCCCAGCGACGGCAGCGCACCTGGCTCTGCCCACGCCGACCTCAGCCGGCGGCCCGTCCCAACCCCGCCCCGCAGGGCTTCAGGCGCGAGCCCGGGAAGCCGACCCACCCGCGGGAAGGGATCTGGGCCGCCCGCGTCGTTCCGCTCGGGTTCCGGGAAGGGGAAAAACGCACGGCTAGCATAGCCTGTAGCCAAACGGCCGGCACCTGGGGCCCGCGCCAGAAGCGGGGGCCGCTCTGAGCTTGTCAATAAAAGCAAACCCGCCAATGGGCGCCGCGGTGTGCGGGGGTTTGCGGGTGCAGGAAGGGGTAGGTGAGGGCCAAGGGCCCGCAGGAAGGGAGGGAGCTGTCCTAGGAGAGGGTGGGAGCTTCGGCCGCTCGCCTGGCCTCGGCGCCTAAGGGAAGGCGGCGTGCTCAGGGTAACGAACCCACTGGAACCAGGACCACGAGTGGGGCCTTAATAACTTAAGAATTACCTCTGCAACTTAAAACCTAGGAGCTAGCTTGAGCATCCTCACCCCTCCCACCCCCGCCCCACCCCGCCACCTTTCCTGGAAGGCGAACATTCAGGGCAGTTTTTACAATATTGACTGTTTACAGAGAGATTCCTAAATCACTGTGCAAAGCAGCTCCATTTCCTTTGAGTTTTATGCCGCCCGTGGACTTTGGAACTGGTGGGAAATAGTAAGGACTGTAAGATAAACCCGGAAATTAACGTGGTCAACAAGCATATATTGAGACAGCCCCGGCCTTCTGTGGAACATGTAATTCCGCGACAGCCTAGCTCCCAGGGCAAGGACATGAAGGGGGTGGGGGTGGGGGGGACAATAAAGTCAGGATCAAACCCAATTCCTCAGCTTCCCCAACCCCTGCTCCTTCAACTCCACCAAGGGGACTCCTTTCAGAGGATGGAGAGATGCAGAGGAAACCCCTGAGACAGAGCCAGCCCAGAGGAAGAGATGCTGGCCATACGCCCCCAGAATTGGCTCCTGAGGAAGTTCTCATGAATTGCATTTACTGACAAGCCCCGAGTGATTCTTTTGGTTTGAGAAGCACCTGGCAGGAGCTTTTGCACTAGCAAGCTGCAGCATGAGGAGACGGGCCTGTGTGGCAGCCACTAGAAACTTAAAAAATTATTTATTTGAGAGAGATAGCGAGAGAGCACAAGATGGAAGAGGGGGAGAAGCAGACTCCCTGTTGAGCAAGGAGCCCTATGTGGGGCTCAATCCCAGGACCCTGGGATCATGACCTGAGTGGTAGGCAGATGCTGAACCGACTGAGCCACCCAGGGGCTGGCCACTGGGAACTTTTGCGACTCAATTGATATGCCTCTAAAAGCTAACCAGATTTTGATTAATGATTTAATCCTATAGTGGTTATATAAATAATATAGGAAAAATAAACATTCCAACGACCTAAGGAATATATTTGGATTCTTACTCTAAGTCAAAGGTATTACATGATTTTTAAACATAGCTCATGCTTACTGAGCCTTAAGCACTAGACATTTGCAAAGAGATTTACGTAGAATCCCATCTAATCATCCTAACAACCCTTGAGGTAGGTACTCTAAATATGCCCACTTGCCAAGGTTTCTTAACCCTGTCCAAGGTTCCACAGCCAGTAATCTTTCTTAATTTTTTTTAAGATTTTTTAAAAATTTTATTTATTTGGGAGAGACACAGAGATAGCGAGAGCAGCACAAGTGGAGAGGAAAGGAAGAAGCAGGCCCCACATGGGTCTCTTGATCCCAGGATCATGACCTGAGCCGAAGGCAGATGCTGAACTGACTGAGCCACTCAGGTGCCTGACCAGTGGGATTTCTAACTCTGCCTTTAGAGCACTGACTCTGCTGCCTGGACAGGCCTTCAAACATATTCTTCTTTTTTTTTTTTTAAGATTTTATTTATTTATTTGACAGACGGAGATCACAGAGAAGTAAGCAGAGAGAGGAGGAAGCAGGCTCCCTGCTGAGCAGAGAGCCCGATGTGGGGCTCCATCCCAGGACCCCGGGATCATGACCCTGAGCTGAAGGCAGAGGCTTTAACCCACTGAGCCACCCAGGCGCCCCCAAACATATTCTAAAGAGGTACCCAGGAAACAAGGTTTGAGTTTGTTGGCTCGATTTTAATTTGTATCAAAGGAAAACCATTAAGGGTATGTATTATTCTGTCCTGCCAATCATGTTGCAATCCATTTTTCCCATGGGGTTGAAAGGCGCCTGATCAGCAGTCCTTGCTGCTCAGTGCAGGCATTTTTTCATTTTTGGCTATAGCTACTTTTTACAAAACCGGTTGCTCTTTCTAACTCAGCCTCATCAACTACTTGCCTCCTCCTCCCCTCAGAAGGACAGCCAGGTTGCTGTTTAGTGTACTGAACTTCCTAGAATTGTAGAGCTTTTTAAAATACATGAATGTTCACAGCAGTTTCACTCATAATTGTCAAAAACTGGAAACAGCTTAAATGTCCATCAATGGTGAATGGTGAAACAAATTGTGTTATATCTAAACAAACCGTGGTCTATCCATACAACAGAATACTACTCCATAAAAAGGACCGAACTTCTGAAGCATGTAATGACATGGATAAATCTTAAAAATGTTATGCTAAGAAGAAGCCAGACTCAAAGGTTACATACTATATGGTTCCATCCATATGCGATCTAGACAAGGCAAATCTAATACACACTCACAGAAAGTAGATCAGTGGTTGCCTGAGGGCAGGGAGGGGGTGGAGGGGTGCAGTGTGACTGGAAAGAGGGACAAAGGAACTTGGTTGGGGGGATGGCGATGTTCTATATCTTAATTGTGTGGTGATAATTACACACTTGTACACATCTTTCAAAATTCATCAAACTGTACACTGAAATTGGATATGGCTTTATATATATATCTTTTTTTTTTTTTTTTTTGGAGAGAGCTCAAAGTGGGGGGGGGGGGAGGCAGATGTGGGGGGGGGGGGGGGGGGGGGAGCAGGCTTCCTGCTGAGCAGAGAGCTGGATTCGGGGCTTGATCCCAGGACCTTGGGATCATGACCTGAGCCGAAGGCAGAGGCTTTAACCCACTGAGCCACCGAGGTGCCCCTGTATATGTTATATCTTAATAAAGTTGGTTTAAATATAAAACTTTCCCATGACAGAACTAGAGAGTATTATGCTTAGTGAAATAAGTCAATCGGAGAAAGACAACTATCATATGATCTCCCTGATATGAGGAAGTGGAGATGCAATATGGGGGGTTTGAGGGGTCGGAAAAGAATAAATGGAACAAGATGGGATCAAGAGGGAGAGAAACCATAAGAGACTCTTAATCTCACAAAACAAACTGAGGGGTGCGGGGCAGGGGCAGGGAGAGGGCGGTGGGGTTATGGACATTGGGGAGGGTATGTGCTATGGTGAGTGCTATGAAGTGTGTAAACCTGGCGATTCACAGACCTGTACCCCTGGGGTTAATAATACATTATGTGTTAATTTTAAAAAATTAAAAATTAAAAAAAAAAAACCTTTCCCATGAGAAACTATCCATTTGACTCAGGTGCCCATTTCAGAGTTCCTAGTCAACGGGAGCCTCGAGCCATTTTAAGAGCTAGGCCCTCATTTACAGGGGAATGCAGCTTCCCCCCAGGAGACAGGTCCCTGGGCATCTCCAGCCTATCTCTAGACAAGGTACTCTGAGGAGAGTTCAGGATGCACTGTTCATCCAAAGTAAAGTTCACAGTGATGTCTTTGAGAAACACCCCTTCTTCAAACAGGACCTACATTTTTTTTTTTCAGCCAGGGATTTTTCTTTCCCGTTTTCACGGAGGAAGAATGAGCATGGCAGATGGAAGATGAAAAACAAGATGGCTTGAGAGTTGTCCAGAGTGTAGGGACCTTCTTAAGTAGGAGCCTTTGCAGCTGGAGTACTAGAGGTAGGATGGGACCCAGCATGGTACCCACTCAACCTCCACCATAATCTGTCAGGAAGGGGAGTGTTTTGCAAGAGGCCATGAGGGGCAATCAGCCTTCTTCCTGTTCTCCTAGGCTCCTCCCCAGGCTCTCCTCCCTGCTGGGCCAGGGTCCCGAGGGTTCTTGGGCTGGCTGGTCACAGACTACAGAGCCCTGCAACCCCAAGACCGCCTTTGCAGTGAGCTCTTTCCCGTGTACTCTCGGCCTGCCTTATTTAAGGCAGCCGGCCCATCTCACTGTGCAGAGCCCACACTCAGAATCCTTGGTCACCCCTGCCCCAGGGGAGGAGTGTGGTGCACAACAGCTCTACTATAGAGATGGCCCATGGCTTGTGGACTTGGACTTTCTTTAGAGTGCTCTTGTAGGCTAATATGAAATGTGGCTCGTTAGGGGCATGTGTAAGCACCGAGGATGATCCTGCAGGCCACCAAGGAGCAAACACCCCCATTCCCCCAGCACTGGCTGCAGAGCTGGGCGTGATTTCCACCCTTGTGCCCCAGCGCCTGCTATCAGCAGCGGCCCCTTAGTGAAAGTCGCCTTGGACTTACATGTAACTTCAGAGATCTCTGCAATCTTCTCAACTGGGGTGGGGTGGGGAGGAAAAGGCCAGGAAATACAGGATAAATTGTTAACATACTACAAATTGTTAACATACGAAAATGTCTGGACATACAAGCAAAATAGTGTGCTTATCCTCTCTCCCCCTTACTGCACCCCGTAACTGCCTGATTTGCCTATTGGAGTCGTTGCTTTAAACTTATCAGTTATTTACCTGAAATCAGGTTTGGAGGTTGAAGATAAATATATGTTGAGCATATTATATGAAAATGTAATAAACAAACTGCTTTCCCAGCACTTAGCACAGGGACTTAGAGTTAGGGGTGGACATGAAGTATTTGCTGCTACTGAAATTAGTAACAGCCCCAGTGCTCTTGGAGATAAGCAGAAACAGGATTAGGTCTACACAAAACCAAAACGGAATGGAAAAATCTTTTTTGTTTGTGCAAGACTTAGCGTGGTCAAGACTTCGCAGCTCTCTTCTGCCCACGGGAGTCTGCTGCTCTGCACGGGAGCTGCCAGCAAACAAACTCCCACTCCTTCAGGGTTCCCACTGGCTACCGGCCCAAAGCTGACTTGAGAAAGCAGGTCAAGATCTTTTCACATGTACTCATGGGCCCCTCCTACTAAAGAGGGCTCACTGATTTTTACAACACTTGTGATTCCCTAAGCACTCACTCCATTTCTTTAGAAAAAAAAAAAAAAAAAAGCCTTAAATTAAAGTAGCTCCTTCAGTTCAGCCATGACAAGGAATGAATCTAATGTACATTACTATAAATGATAGGATGGCATGTTCCTTTGATAACACCTTAGGTTCTCAACACAGGTATATATGTGTTTGCATTGGGGGAGCTATTTTTTCTCCACAGGTTTTTTAAAAATTCATTTTAGTTGTGTGTCTTTAAAAATATAGGGATGTAAGCTACTTCAACTTTCAAAAACCTTTCAGTAGGCTCCACACCCAATATGAAGCTTGAACTCATGAACTGAGATCAAGAGTCACACACTCCACCCACTGAGCCAGCCAGGTGCCCGCCCTTCAATTTTAAAAAGTAAAAGCAAGGTTAGAAAATTCCATTCGAGGGGTGCCTGGGTGGCTCAGTGGGTTAAGCCTCTGCCTTCGGCGGCTCTAGTCATGATCTCAGGGTCCTGCGATCGAG